>QLOK01004570.1:0-25628 GCA_003313805.1 Tricholoma flavovirens
AGAGCTTTCAGGTTCAAAGCAATCAAAGCCAGTGATGGGAGTGCGTCTCCTACACACTATCCTGATCATTTGAATTATCCTCCACCTTCCCGATGTGTTTCCAAATGCAGTGGATGATGGAATGCTGATGCAATACCTGATGCCGACTGCATCACTGGTGCTGGTCCATGTGCTGATGCCGATACTGATGCCAATGCTGATGCCAATGCCAATACCGAGGGCCAACATCAATCAAGAGGCAGAAAAAGGGGGAAAGCGAAACACAAGTGAAAACAAAAGAGCTGACAATCAGAACAGGCACCCATCTCCGAACCCCCTGATTCCTTGCAAATCACAGATACAGCTCAGTTGAACTATGTGTGAGTCAATCAAACAACAATGGACATACTCTGCACAGCTAGTGTGACCCGACCACAGCCAATCAATGGTCCAGGTGATGGTGAACCAGAGTATGTCATTCCTTGACAAATTTACAAGAGGTCTATCACACCCATATCACCTTTAAATAACATTGTGAATGATGCCCCATGCACAATCGATCCATCACTATTGGATGGCAACACAACATCAACACAAGAAAGATTGCAATGTCCTAAACCTCACCGATTATCTGGGTGAACTCAGACAGAGGATCCTATTGCAAGGGCAAGGGCAAAGGCATTAGATGCATTACGTTTTGGAATGGCATCATGATCTGGAAAGGTAGGATCAACAGCAGTAGGAGCGCCAGCAGCAGGATCGGCAGTGGTAGAATCGGCAGTGGTAGGATCGGCAGTAGCAGGATCAGCAATGGTAGGATCGGCAACAGTCGGATCGGCAGTGGTTGGATCGGCAGTGGCAGGATTGGGAGACATAAGACCGGGAGAAGTTGGATTGACTGATGTAACATCGGCAACAGTATCATCGAGAGACATACGATCACAAGAAGAAGAATTGGCAGCACTGCAATCAGCAGACATAGCATCAGTAACTGTGCAATCGGTTGACATACAATCGGCAGCGGGGGCATCATTTGATGATTGCCAGACCCCATCTACAAAGAAGATATTTCAACAGATAACCCCTCCATCATCTCAAATCAAAAATCAGGGACAGATGTTGGCCCGATGTGCTCACAGGACAGCTGATGACCTAGCTCAGCAAGAAGCTGTCTCTACCCAGGTTGTTGGGAGAAGACAGAGAGTAAAAAGAGTAAATTTTGTGCCTTAAATTTAATACATGTGTCTCAGTAAAACAAGGACCGACAATAGTAATATTTGCTGTAGAAATATGAAATACAAGTCTATTAAAACAAAAAAAAGTCCAACTCAGTCTTTTTGAACTCGTTTCGTTTCAGCTCTGTCCTCTGAAGTTCCCAAATTTTTCTGTGGGTTTGGGGTGGTACTTCTCGAATGAGACCCAGATGGAGCACCTGATGGAGTAGGTGACAATAGGCATGTCGAATGGCGTAACTGTGCACCTGGAGGGGGAGAGCCTGGCTGCTGTGTTATCGGAGACAGAGCAGTGGCAGGTGCTGATGCTGCATCGGTAGCCGCGGACACAGCATCGGCACTGGCTCTGGACAGTATATTCAGGAGTGCAGGAAGGGGGGGTGCCGTCAATGGGGGATGAACGGCCTCTTGAGAGTCTTGTGGCGTGGCAGGAACTACATGAATTTGAGGACTTACAGGGAAGGACTCCTTGGCCTCAACCTGCTTGGCCAATTTAGGTTCCACCCTCTGTGCATTGGGGATGGCACTGCCCTTGACTTCATGAATTGGATCGTCACCGCCCGCATATTCATTAACAGCTTTACCACCAATTGGGATGTCGGCCATGGCCTCGACCAATTCGGCAATGGCAGTGACAACCCCCTCAACTGGGTCGGCATCGGCCACGGCACCGGCCATGGCATCGGCCAGGGCGGGCTCACTTGGTAATCCTGCATCGGCCACAACCATCTGGTTCTCCTCGACGTTCTCCAGAGGATCATCTGTTGGGACCTCGTAATTGGGATTTGTACTCCTGTCGGGAATCCTTTCATCGGCCTCCATCACACTGCTCATGTCCATATCTTGTCCCTTGCCTTGACCCTCACAAAGATGATGTACCTCCTTGTACCCATGACCATTGTACAGGACAATGGGCTGTGCACCACACTGTAAGCCAAGGTACACTTCAAGGTTGTCCATCCTACTGGAAAGTGTGTGGATTGCGTCCCACATCTCCTGTATCTGGGTCATGTGTCCCATAATCATCTCTTCCACCCATCTTGCTTGCTCATACATGTCTCGCTCCGTTCTGTCTAGACAAGCTTCAAGGGAGGCATAAGCATTGGCTGTCATGGCAACAGCATGGGGAGTGGGAGTGGGAGTGGCATTGGGGCTGATATCAGGATTGGCCATGTCAATATCGCTATGAACGGCTGTAGATATAGAAGTATATGGTATTTTATGAATAATAATAATGAAAACTCACCCTTATATTTTCCTTTTTCTTTTCACAAGAAGCACCTTGGGGATCGTTCTTCTCCACTGTATGACTCTGCCTTCTTTACTTTTATTCTCACCACTGCCTTTCCTTTCTTTACTTTGACCACTCAACAAGCATCCTGTGTGTCACAGTGAACTTTGCTCTTGCTGCAATGATAGCACGCTGTTTTGCCGTTGACCTGCTCGTAGCAATCGCGCCCAAGGCGGACGCATCATGAGCAAGGTACAGATTGCTGACTGCCCTGCTGGTGTACTCAAGGCCTGTCGTGATTGTACTTTTTCCTCTTAATGTCGGCACCGGCATCGGCATCGCTGTCTGTCACCTCCGTTTCCCCTTCCTCCTCGAAATCCTCATCAGAACCACCACCACTGCTCTCAGCCATATCTTGGACCCTCCCACCACGTGATGGTGTGATGGTTGTGATTATCGGTGCTGATGGTTGAGGGGCTCCGGGTGGTGGTCGCGATCCCGAAGGTTTTGATTGGTGTTTTGTTAAGAAAGGGTTGATTAATGGCCTAACTGCTACGAGTTGTGGAGTGATGATCGGTGCCAGTGCCACCTGATAATATGAGCTCTCCGTCATAAAGCTCTGGCCATCTGTCAGTGGCACATCATCTTTGGGATGTTTCTGTTGTTGATGAGATGCTGTAAAGTTACCATCAATGGTGAAAGACTGAGTATAAATCCATCTAAATATGCTTAGTATCTAAGAGAGACTGCAGAATAGTAGTGCTTACTGTTCTTCATCAGTCTTCCAATCTTCAGGCAAATTAACACCAACCTGTGGACAGGCAGGGCAAAGGATGGCCAGGTCCCCAAGTCCTGGGCTTTCAATGGTATGCCCAAAGCCATGCCACTTCGGATGCTTGAGGTTTCAGAATTGCCTTGTACATCAGAGAAGTTCCTGACATCAGTCCTTTGAAATTAAATGAATGTTAGCATGGGAATTAGTAGTATTTCAATCTTTTATTAGTTACTTACTGGAATGGTTTCAGGATAGCATGCAGAGGTAAATCTCCTCAGCTTCTGGTAGTAATGCCAAGCAAAAGACTTGCATTCCTGATTCTCAGCAAGAAAAGAATCTAGACCATCAAAGGTGAACGAAGTCTTGACTTGCTTGAAGGAGGCAGGAAAGAACTGGAGATCAAGAGTCTGTATATCATCTGGTATGTGTCCATGGCACCTGCAACAATGGACTGGAAGATGGTGAATGGCATTGCTATGAACAATGACTAGGCCATTCTTTGGATGTGTACTTTTATCCCTAACATCTCTCTCCAGCAATGATCCATCATCATCCAATTCCATTTGAGTGAAAGGAATGGAGCCAAATTCAGCATCATCTTCATCCTCCAATAACTCATGTGGGAGATCAGGAAGGCCAAACATCTGTTCATTCTCACCCTCATCCTGGTGGAAGTCATTACTGGGGATCAAGGGGCATGGCCTCCCACCATGACTGAAGTAAAGGGTAAGACTGGCCTGCAGGAGGGTGGAATCTTTGAAATACTCATTTCCCCACTGCTGAATCTTGTGAAAGTGGTTGTTCCAATGTGCATGTTCATCTCAAATGGAGGTGCCTAAGATTCCAGGATCTGTGCTAGGTAGAACTTCCTTTTATCCAGGTATTCCCTCATGTAGTCATTTTGTGACTAATTACAAAGGGTCAAAAGGGTATTGGAGGCTGAATGAGTAGCTCTCACCTTGGACTTTGGAAATTGAAGGGGTTCCAGCAGCACATCATCAAAGTTGATATTTTGGCCAGCTTCAACTGGAATCAAGGGAGCCAATCCATAAGCAGGTTTGGAAGAGGACAGAGGGGGACACAGGGTCGTAAATTTTGCTTGCTAACTTTTGTCTTCTTCACTAAACCTCAGGCTGTGTAATGGCTAGTAGTGCTTAGAATGAGAGTATCACCACTGGCTGTATTTGTGAGATTAGGATTGAATTTCTTGATGGGCATGAGATCTTTGTGTTGAATGAATGATATCAAGGATGGTATTGTGTGTACTGCTGACTAAGCATGACACAACAAAACATGAAAATGCAAAACCTCACTCAAGGGAATAGAGAATGTAAGTATATCTTGACACAATAGCAAGTGAGGGTAGCTATTATAAAAGAAGGCATAGCTAGTAGTGCTCAAGAAGATAGTAGGTTGCAATAGAGATTTAGTGGCTGTGACAGCAATAACTGAAAGCACAATTGTCATGATGTACCAAATCCATCACACAGATGACCTTTGTACAATATTCTATTTTCCATTAGTTGTGAATGAATTGTCAGAATATGCAAGGTTTTAGTTGTTAGTAACTCTCAAGTTGTGGTTTGTACAGCAATGTAAGTAGTAGATGTGATGTATTAATTGCAATTTCCTTTATGTCAGAAACTTGCAGCCATGAATAGCCAAAGATACTTGTTCCTAAGCATTTCATCTCATTTCATCTTCAAAGAAAGTATATTACATGGCTGGGTGACTTAGACAATGCTTTTGTATACCCTTTTAAACCATCTAGACATGATGTGAATTGACTTGAATATCTTACCTTATACACATGAATGACAAAGGAAATCTCGACAATGATAGAAAGTGATTTAATGAAACTGCAAGATTGGTTCTTTGAGTCACCATTGATATGATTTCTGAGAATTTCTGAGCATCTCTTGGTAAAGGATGGGTGGTCAGTGACTGGGCTCATGTTAGGAAACATGTACAGTTACCTTTCATAATTTTTCTTATTTTTCCGCAATAGTATTACACCAAAAAACATTAAATTATCAATGAACGCGACCGTGAGACAGATAATTCTCACGTGTCCTATATTTAGAATATGTACGCAACTGTATGCTCGCGTCGTAAAAACAGTATTCAAATATTGTACAACAGTTGTAACTTAGTATATAAACCAATAAATACTAAGAGACACATCAGTTGTGTTCTCTTAGGATTCCCACCATCATCTTGTGTGTGGAAAAGCCTTCATCAACCAACCATTCTATAAATACGGCATCGCATCAAACTTTGATCCCTCCTTCTATACTCGTCGCTTCTTCTTGTAGAGCCCGCACGAAGATCCCAGTGTGGATTTGGTGTTGCCCTGACAGAAGAACACAACTAATATTCCGTGCACCCTCACTTTTGTTTCACTGCGCCACATCCGATTACCAATCCTCAATCCTCTTGTCACGAGACGAGAGTAACTTGTGTTTACGTAATCTATTTTCGCTTCGTAATCTGCGCATCAGCACCGCCTTATATTGCGGTCGTCAGTGCTCGAAAGGCAGTACTCATCTGTAGGACAGCTGCAACCAGACAACTGTTTGGCTCTGGTTTAGTGTACTTTTTTAGTACTAGTACGGCCTTTTGGATTAGTGTAGTAATTGCCAAATTGGATTGCTGAAGAAAAGGTCCTGAGTCAGCCGAAGAACCTTATTAGGTTTTAAATACTAAGAGACACATCAGTTGTGTTCTCTTAGGATTCCCACCATCATCTTGTGTGCAGAAAAGCCTTCGTCAACCAACCATTCTATAAATACTGCATCGCATCAAACTTTGATCCCTCCTTCTATACTCGTCGCTTCTTCTTGTAGAGCCTGCACGAAGATCCCAGTGTGGATTTGGTGTTGCCCTGACAGCTCATACAATTAGGGGCATTTCCAGAGTTATGATTAATAATTGATTGACATTGATTGAAATTTTTAAATCACCATTGATATGATTTCTGAGCATTTCTGAGTATCTCTTGGTAAAGGATGGGTGGTCAGTGACCAGGCTCATACAGTTAGGGGGTTTTTCTGGAGTTACGATCAATAATTGATCGACATTGATCAACAATGATCATGGATCAATGATGATGGATGATTGGTTCTGATTGCTAAGTTGTATTTGTTTCCACAACATAACACCAATTACATACCTTACCTCACTACACACCATGTCTACTGAAGCCCAGGTTCCTCCTGAACCTCTCCAGTTTAAGCTGACAATGGAAGACTTGGAGATCCTAGAAACAAGAAAGGAAGAATGGCAAACAGGAGATCATGCAGAGAGAAACAAAATTGCTAATAAGGTTTATGATGAAATGAAGAAAAAGAACCCCCACTGGTCTAGGGAAGATAAGGGCTTGAGAAAGACCACAAGTTTATAAATTTGACATTGTTTTAGAGACAGTATTGAACAGAATATTGTTCAACAGGGGGTATACAGTTGGTTTTATACTTATGGATGAACAAGAGAATCAGAGAAATTTAAGGGTATAAAGAAATGGATGGGTAGAAGGGTTCTTGCAGTTTAGGCCAAAGGGGAGTTAATGAAGACGATTCAAGGAAAAACAGGGGGATGGGTAGAAGCTACTTCATGCAAATCAGCCAATCAGAAGGCATTTGGCATGTACCAGAAGGAGCCGAGTAACCTTTGGGATCAGACATCAGAGGTGGAAAAAAGAAGATGGAGGACCTGGCCAATATATGGTCCATAATTGAATGGGGCTGCCAGCTGAGGAGAAAGCAAAGTATGACCTCCATTGAATAAATATATCATTGAAACTAATGCTGAACATGAATGCAAAACAGGCTCATAAGCATGTAAAGTCTTCCTGCAAGCAGATGAAAAAGTCTTGTGGAATGGACTGTCTAGTATTAACTTGCCACAAAGACATGAATGGAGTGCTTGTCACAAATTCATTGAGCCTTTTCATCATGGAAGTTAATTTTGCCAGTTAAAGCTCCTGTTTGTTCTAGGCATGAATATATGGGAGATCTAGGAGGGAAGTCATTCTTTCAAGCTTACAAAGATTGGGTTATGCAGCTGATCATGGGGCTGCTGAACAAGCATGTGAAGGAGATGTATTGTAAATGGATAATATTTTGTCTGAGGTTCAAATAACCCACCTTTCTTAGCTCCAACAGAAGAAACCAAGTTCAAACCTCCGAGCAGAACCTCAAGTCAGAAGCTGTATATTCCATTGGACACAGATGGCGACGGGAATCCATTGCTTCCTGAGCTGACTGAGTGGCTGAGCAAAGGAATGGATAAGAAAGCGTTAATCAGGTCATATGTTGGGTCAGCATATCATGAGTGTGTCAGACCTTGGTTTGGTTTTTGTGCATATTACTTGTCAGGTCAGGCCTGTGGCAGCAAACATGCATTCCCTCCATGGATGGCATTTATCCAACATGCAGATAAGTATTTTGGGTTGGATCAGGATCCAGAAGGGTTCAAGCTTCTAGATCCCTCAAAGATGAAAGACCCCCAGATCAAGGAGATTCTAACATTTTGGTACTCACAACAGGAAGCAAATGGTTTCAGGTTCAAATTCCATCAAGACGAGCAGTTACATGGAAGAAAACAATCCTGAGAACATTCCGATTCTGATGCTGATTCCAACTCCAATGCCAATGCCAAAACACTCAGCCACCCAAGGATCAGGGGGTCAGAGCAAGTGGAAAGGTAAAGGGAAAGGCAAAATGGTAGAGACCTCTGAGGAACAGTGGACTGACCATGTTGTTCTGGATTTGAGACAGGATAAACAAAGAGCTCTCCAATTGAGTGAGGATGAGGAATTGGGTGAGGAATTTGACTTCACATTGGTCGAACAGATGGAATCATCATAAGAGGAGGATAGACTGCTCCATTGACAACCAAAGGCAGGGCCAAATAAGACACTGAATCCTATGACTGGGAATTCCATGTCAAGAGGAGTCCCTTACAATAAAGGGCTTATCAGAACAAATACAATGGCACTGCTGAGCAAGCAGAGGAATATGGGTTTGGATACAGGGATGAGGGTTGCCACAGGAACAGATGGGCACAAGGTTGAAGAGGATGATCAGGAGGAAAGGGCAAGGATAGAAGAAAGAAAGGCGATAAAATCAAAGGCAACACAGAAAATACTAAAGAAGGCAAGATTTGCCAGAAGCCAGCACCAACAAGTGAGGAATTAGTTTCAAAGCTCATTCTGAAAAACAGAGCATCCAAGAAACCCATGGGGAGGAAACAGTAGGGAGGTAATGATGTACAGCTCAGTGAATGGAGATAGTCATTGACCTTTGTACATGCCATTGAACCTATGTATCCATTGAGACCTTTGATGATGGGCAGGATGATGGACAAGAGCCAAGGAATTTTAATTAAGGGTGCAAGAGGCACTAAGAACAGGAGTCCAGAACAGAAAGTTATGACAACAGGGGTGTGGACATCAGTGATGGCAACAGTTGGATTGGTGGTGTGGAGCTCAGCATCTTCAGAAGCTGAGTTGTTGGTGTGGACATCGGTGATGGTATAACTTGCCTCAGCAGTTTGAACATCAGCGATGTCCACAGTTGGGTGTGTGGTGGGGATATCGGCAAGGGCAAAAATTTGATCACTGGTGGGGACAGGGGTGATAGCAAAAGTTGGATCGGTGATGTCAAAAATGGGATTGGCAGTGCAGACATCAGGGATGTCAAAAATTGGATCAGTGGTGTGGACATCAGTGATGTCACAAGCAGGATCAGTGGGTTGGATATCAGTGGTTTGGACATTGGAAGTGGGGAAATCAGCAATTTGGGTTGGTGGTGTGGAGCTCGGCAACTTTGGAAGCTGAATCGGTGCTGTGGACATTGGTGATGGCACAACTTCCCTCAGCAGTATGGACATTGGTGATGGCAAAAATTGGATTGGGGGTGCAGACATTGGTGATTTCAAAAGTTGGATTAGCAGTGAGGACATCAGCGATGTCAAAAATTGGATCAGCAGTGTGGGTATCAGTGATGGCAAAAAGTGGATCGGCAGTGAGGACATCAGAAATGTCAAAAGCTGGTTTGGTGGTTTGGCCATCGGCAGTTTGGACATCAGTGATTTTGGTCAGTGGTGTGGAGCTCGGCAACTTCAGAAGCTGAATCAGCAGTGTGGACATTGGTGATGGCAAAAGTTGGTGTGGACCTTGGCAATGGAAAAAGCTCATCTTTGCCCTCCATGTCATGTTTTTCAAACAGAGAACACCCCTGTTTGAGCAGACCCAAATTTGCAGACATTTCATTCATGATCAAGACAAATAAAGCTATCATGAGAAATCAAAACATAGGCAGTATACATCAGATTATTGTATTCCAAAGCAGTCCTTCCTGCAGCTGACTATCTTGCAATTCATCCGAGCCTCCATCAACAGCCATTCTGGAAGACCCCCCTGCATCCACTTCACTTGCCTCCATCTGTGAAGCTGGCAATCAAATTATCCTGGGAATCAGCCACGGAGGCCACTTCACCATCACTTGCCTTACCACCAGTGATCCAGCAACCTCTGGGCTCCAACTCTCTCTGATAAGGCTCCAGCTTCAGGCTCCATTGTGGACCTCATTGTATCCTGCTCAATACCACACAGCGCTACATGGGATGGCCCTGCAGCAGGATTGTCCTCCTCCATCACATCATTGGCAGCCACATTATATCTCTGAACATAACTTGGGGTCAACAATATGTTGAGCCTGCCAAGGTCAAGCATGCTGGGATGAATGACATCAAGGATCCTTGATGTCCTCGGCATTGCTGCTGCCAACATGGAATGGCCATGGAAATGAGGGGAGGGAAACAGAGGGATTGGGAGCTGGGTCATAGAGGTTGATGGCTGCAGGGAAGTCAAAAAGTGGGATGGTGGCATGCTGAGTGGATACATCCCTTCTTCCTCAGATGGTGTCACTCTGTTGGATGGTGTGGGAAGGTGGGAGGTGATATTTGCCAACACTTGCTGATGCTGTTCCACAAGGGCTGTGTGTGCATTGTGGTGGCTGATGAGCACACTTTGGCTCATTTGCAACCCAACAACCATCTCCTTTAACTTCCTCATCTCCTCTCTCATCTCCACCATTTCTGTCATCAGCCACACATATTCCCATTGCAGCTCTTCCACATCCCCTGATCCCCCATCCCCCCTAACTGTCCCATTCCCAGCATCAACTCTGACTCCCTCAGTGATTTCCTTCCCATCCCAATTTATGAGATATACATACTGGGATTGCACCTGCCCCAACTCCATAAACACCATGCTCTTGGGACTCCCTCTGCCAGTTTCTCCACCCTCCAACATCCCATCTTCATCAGACTTCCTTGCCTTCAACTTTGACCAATTTCTTGCCTTTGATTGTCCTCTTGATCTTGGCATTGGCTTGGCTTTCCCTGTCGGTTGTGGCATCGTCCCCTGCTTCGGCATTGTTGTCTTGGGTACTGCTTGCAGTTTTGGGGTTGCCACCCTTTTCATGGTCAATGAAGCCTTCAGTGCCTCAGGTAGTCTTGAACCACTGCATGCCTGGGTTGATTGGCATAAGGGGGCAGTTGATAACCCCTCCTGATGCTGGTGTTGCAGCTGGTGTCAGTGCTGGTGCTGGTGTTGTAGCCAATGGCCTTTCTGGCACTTGCTGTACTCACTGTTTCTTTCCTTCCTTCCTGGCTGTCTTGCTCATTGTCATCCCCTGATCCTGGTTAACTCCCATACATTTCGTCTTGTTGGCATGACATTGCTCACATGCCAAATGTCCCCCATAAACACATTCTGTCCCTTGCTTCACACACCTCTCACAAGCTTCTGAGTTGAATTCATTCACAGATCAATCTGGCTTCATGCTTGACTTCTTCCCTACTTGCATCAGTGGGGCAGGGTTTGAGGCCCTTGACTTGTCCTCAGCCAGCTTGTTGAACTCCACATTGACATCCATTGCCTCTTCTTTCGCAACCTCCATCTCTGTCTCTCCACTCTCCTCTGATATCTCCTTTTGCTTCCCCTACCCTTCTCCTTTTGCTTCCCCTACCCTTCTCCTTTTGCTTCCCCTACCCTTATCCATCTCCATTGTGCTCCACCCTCTCTCTTCTTCTTTCTCCATGTCCCCTTCATCCCTGACCTCACTGGAAGAGTCATCCACATACTCCTGGCTTTTGATATGCCTGTTCCCTTGCTTTTGAGCTGTGTTCTCCTTCGAGTATTTTGATGTCAGGTTGTGGGGCATCATGCTGAGGGAAGTGGTCAAAGTTGAAGTTGGTGCAGTGGTGTCATGCTGAGGTAGTATTTCTAACACTTGATCTCTTGATCAAAGGTTGATCTCGCCTTCGATGATCACCAGATTGAATGTTGATGCAGCTTCAGCACCTGCTCCGACCATAGCAGGGACTGTTTGTGATATTAAATATGTAGATCATAAGAGCTCAACTGAGAAAGTTAAACATACCAGGCATCTGACATCCCATCATGAACCACTCCCAAATACCGCTCAAATTGTCAGAAAGCATTGGGTGGTGCCACAACAGGGGGTCATCCTGATGTATCTTGCCAAAATTAAGGTCAATACCTTTGGCCTGTGTGAGATTGAGCTGCAAGGCCATGCTCATGAGGATGTGATGTGGGAGGGGATGAAATTGAACCATGCCTCTCCATCACATTCTGGTATGTTTTGAGCCTGCACCAAAGTAGAAAACTGGGAACTACATTCAGAAGTAACTTGACAGCTCAATAAAATCAACTTACAATCCAACTCTTTAGCTTCTCTTAATATACTGAGAACCCTTCCCAGAATTGGAACAATCTCCAGCTTGCACTCTTCGATCCACACTGACATCTGTTGGCCAATCAGGCTTTTCAATCCCTAATTTGATATGCAAAATAAGTCAGGCAGACCAAAATTAAACAGTTAGTGAACACAAGCATACTGGTGAGTTTGGGAGTTGAAACAGAAGCCTCAACAGATCTTCATTGCTGCCAAGTATGGCTTGTTTCACTGATTGCTGCAGACGAGGTTGAATTGAAAGCAAGAGGTTTGAAATGTAGGAGTCAGCGACTTGAGCATAGGAAGGCATTGTAGAGGTCTGAATGGTAAGGTACAGTTGTTGACAGATGAAGCAGGTGATGGCACTGATTTCAAGAATTGGATCAGAGCTGTGTGATTGAATGGGATTTATCCAACCATTGAACAGGAACAAACATCAAACACATTCGAACATCCCAACACCGATAATCCAATGGCGATTATCAAGGTATGTAAGTGTATTGTGATACCAAGTATGCTGTAATTACATAGTTCTTCAGGTACAGAAACCCAAACAACAGCTTGCACTGTCATTGTCAGAATACCAACCATTGGCTGGACTGGCAAAGCGGCCCAAATTGGACATATCAACTGACAGCAGTGCCACTACTGTTTCCAACCTGCCTCCATCCATTTTGCATCAGGCTGCGCTGGAACACAGTTGGGATTCCAGCTGTCCTTGAAACTCTCAATGCAGCCAAAGCTTGCCTGTTCAGTGGTTGCCAGCTCATCTAGGCTCCCCAAACCACTGGCTTCTGCACATCCAAGGCCTGGGCTGGAACCACCACTCATTCAACCCCCAGTTCAAGAAGGGTCTGTGGAGGCTGTTCCACCTCCACAATTCTACAGAACATTCACACTCTCATCACTGTTTGGTGGATATAGTCAGGAAGGTGAGGACTGCCATGTCAGGTTCAAGAATCCACTGGTGGAGGGAATACCACTCCACATACGACAGATGACTTCAACAAACCATCCGATGGAAGGAATTTTGGACAGAAATGTCATGTTGCATCCCCCACCATCACTCCAATTACTGCCACCAGTGATTCCTTTCAAGTCAAGGCTGAAATTGCAGCTCCCACCAATGCTCCTGCTCATTACCATTCCACCAACTCCACAATCTCCACCCTCAGATCCAATCAAATTTCCTTCCATGCCTGACAATGATGTCACAAGACCATCATCCTCTGAGGAACATGCATCCCCAAAATGGCCACCATCTCAGCCACCATGTTCTCCAAGCACTGAAGATAGTGAATTGGTTGAACCAGATACCAAAGTAGAGAAGTCAGAGGAGGCAGAGGAGGCAGAGGAGGCAGAGGCAGAGGAGGCAGAGGAGATGGAGGAGATGGAGATAGTGGAGATGGGTAATGTTGTGCAGGCAGCTGGGAAAGCGGTGAAAGGAAAGGAGAAAGCAGTAGAAGATCAGGGAGGCGCAACGATTGAGGAGTCCACATCTTCAGTCCATTCCTTCTTGAGGCCCACCATTGAGGAGTTGATCCAGGACTTGAATTTGGAAAGTGGAGGTGGAGAGGCAATCAGAGGGGTCAAGGTAAGGACAACAGAAAATGAAAGGAAGGCCAACTTGCTCTCCAGGTTGCTGGAAGCAGAGTTGTATCCTGCAGCTGTGATTGAACAACTGCATGATTGCCTCAAGACATTTGCAGCTGGTGGTTGAAAAATTCAGCTGTAATTTAGTTTACTTATTTTAAATTTATTTTAATGAAGGAATTTACTCTGACTATAGTCTACTGCAGTATTGAAATGGCCCATCAGCCCATCCACCATACAGTCCACTGCAGTATTGGTGTGACCCATGGGCCAATCCATCATACAGTTTACTGCAGTATTGATCTGACCCATGGGCCCATCCATGACAGATGATCTATAGCAGTACTCACATCACCCATGAGCCCATCCCATTTGCATGAACTTATGCCTGCCAGATGAGCCCACCCATCTACCATGGTCTATTATGATCCATGGGCCCACATTAGTTGGTCCATATATATTGGTCCAAAGTCACTGAGAGTTGTGAACAATTCATGATCTGAACTTGACTCAAAGTACAACCATTCCCTCAATCCCTTGCTCAAACCATTGTTGAGAGATTGTTCAAGAGGTTTTTCACAAATGGAGGATGAGATTTCAAGTGGACAACAGTGCACATTTATCATTTCCTTCAACCATTCTGACTCTTTGATATATATCGCACGTGCTGCTGCAATCCCCAATTCACTTCCTCAACAACTTTGCCCTCTATTCCACATGCTGCCTTTCTTTCAGAACTCTATCTATCTGCTTCTGACCAATATCTGACTCTTAGACAAGCCTTGACAGCTTTCCTATTTACAGATGAACACATTCAAACAAGTTCAAGAGAGTTCAATCAATATTGAGCAACTTCCATCAACCTTGAACAAATGCGATATACTTTGAACACTTTTTTGAACCCCCTTCCAACAATATTACTGACTTTCTACCATCCTATATCCAATTGAAGAAGAAGTATAAGCCAGTCGCACTCAAAGTTTGACCAGTAATCACTGAACTCCTGAATTGATTTCAAATAGTTTGAAATATCATCAGCAATCCCCTTGATATTGTCCAGAGTCCCTTCTCAGGCTCAGATGTTTATCATCCTCCCTTTCATTATTAGGGGGACCTCCGATCAGTTTCAGAGACTGATCTTTCTCATGTGGCATACATTTTCACTGCTGGTTTGGGCTGCCAATACTTGGGGCACTTCTTATTGGTGGAAGAGTGTGATCCCCCACAGCTGTAGCAAGTAGGCATCTTGCTTTCATCAGACTTCCTGTCTGACTTCTGTCCCGAGTGTTGGTGGGTTTTCCCTCCTGATGAGTGGTGCTTTGTTTGGGTCACAGCAGTTCTATCATGGCAGTCTCTCTCACCATGGTTCCATTTATTCCAGTCAGGGTACCCTGAGCCAGAAGGTCAATGGTAGTCACAATATTTCCTATCATGTTTCTGAGAATGGTCCCAAGACCATTCAATTGACCTTTCTGGTGAAGGGTCCTTGGGTTTGGAGTGCTTGGTTGAAGATGTAGTCTTTTACCTAGTTGAATCCATTATACACTTCTTTTCATTGAAGCATTTTCTCATATTTCCAATCTCCTCTGCCTGGCAGGTGTAGTGAAGGATATCATCAACTGAGCTTGTCTCAGTGGAGCATCCTTTGTCCAATACAAAGGATATGATATTAGCAGGTAATCTGGCCATCAATTGTGTCTTGAACATGAAAGGGTCTGGGGCCTGTATCATTCTGGTCAAGGGGGCACCGGGATCAAAAAAAAAGACCTGGGCTCGATTTTTTTGCTAAGGGCTTTGCAAGGTGGACTAACTAACTAACGTAATCAGGCACATATCCAAATATAGTAATATGACATCATCTGCGTTGGCACTTCCCACCACGTCCGTGCCCCGATGCCTCACAAGCCACGCACACCCAATTTCGTGGCTCTTGCTCAAGTTCTACACACTGAAGGTGATACTAGACACATAAGGTGAGTCAGAAGATGGATCAGCACCCACGATACAATGTACTTACCCACTGAGTCTCGCAGCCAGCTTGTTTGCATCTGAGGACCTCACCCAATGAACCATTGAGGACTAATCTGCATAAACACCCGTTCAGCGCGTCAGCGAGTTGTCGTGGAACCCGTTTACGCTTTGACCTCCCAGATTCCTCAGGAATGTCAGGTTCAGTTGCTGCTGGTATGTGATTTACTTCGTTGGATGATGTTGCACCCACTCCTGTGCTTGCGCTTGCAGTGTTCACGCTGTTTTCACCACTACTTTCGGTCGTTTCATTGTTATTTTCACTGCCGCTTTCGGTTGTTCAGTTGTTCTGTTGATTAGACGTGGTAAGCAATCTTTGCTGTTACGAGATAGGACTCACGCTGTCAGTGATTGATGATTCTTCTCACATGATTGGAACGAGTTCGCAGTCGACGCCGACCTCTTCCCTTCCCACACTCACAAC
Source organism: Tricholoma flavovirens (assembly GCA_003313805.1). Lineage (NCBI taxonomy): Eukaryota > Fungi > Basidiomycota > Agaricomycetes > Agaricales > Tricholomataceae > Tricholoma > Tricholoma flavovirens. Next base: position 16,028 of record QLOK01004570.1, read on the forward strand.
GCTGTCAAAATCTTCACCTTCCTCCAAAAAACTGCCACTTGCTGAGTCTTCACCCTCCTCTTCTTTGTCGAAATCGTCCCCCTCTGCTTCATCAGCATCAATCCCCTCAGTCTGACTGGTTCTGTCCACCTTGGGGGAACGAGGCCTCCTGGAATGTGTTTCACCATCATCACTGACGAACTGATTTGAAAATGAAGCTTTTTCATATGGAAAGGACAACAAAGGACATACATTGCAGGAATTCAAGCACGATGGCTCTCCGATATGACCAGTGGCAGAATTTTCGACTTTTTGGCGCGTTTTGTTGTTGATTTCCCTCGTTTTACCCATATTTTCTTCATCTCAGATTTTTCGAAGTTGGAAAGCTTCCAGATGCGCTCGTACTTGGTAAGATCCAATGTTTTGTGCTTTTCTTCAAAATGAACCTTCATAAAATACTTCCAGATGGCGGGGTTGGTTTGGGGGCAAATCGGACAGTGAATGGGCACGTTGGAGCAAGGTGAGGAGGCAGTTGACTCTGCTGCTATGCTGTAAGAGTAGTTCATCTTGATGAGACAGCCTTTTGATGTCCTTGGATTGATTCGCAGGTTTCTGTTTGCGCCCCTTCCTTTTGCCAAATAGAACTGGCACAGTTGCGATGGGCGGAGGCACAGGCCACACAGAGGCTCAATTGCTTGAATGACCATGGGATCATATAAGATATGCGACCCTATGTGCTCAAGAACGTGCTGGCCTTGAGAGAGATCAAGTGTGATAGTTGGTGAGCACCGAGGGCAGTCCGAGGTCGTCATCGATCCAATATCCCCCAAATTGTGGTCACTTTCGCAAACGAAGCAAGCATCTCCTGTAAAATCAGAGACAGATGTGAGTTCATTATTTAAAATCATGGAATGATTGATAGCTCACCAGAACCCTGGCGATAGGGATATTCTTTGGTCAGTGCTAGTTTTGGCACTGTCTTGAGATCTGACACGGTAAGGCTTTGGAAGAGACTGGCAGTCAATGCGACTAAAACTGTGCTCTGTAGAAGATAAAAAGGAATACTGAGGTGCGTTCTCGAGGTGGTTGGGTTGACCGACTGGATAAGACGTCCAGGCACTGTAAATGACTGTTCACCCATCGTGTATGTTCTCCAGTCATGTCGTCCATCGGGGTCATTGGCTAACGTCGCAGGTCGCAAGCCCAGCATCTGATATGAGACTGTAACGGTCTCTTCTGGAAGCATTTCGAAGCTAACATCGTCGACTAGACGACCATCAACCCGGAGCCCATTTACTTCTCCAAGGCAAAGCCAGAACTTATTCTCGACGCGGATAAGTGTAGAGATTGGGTCTGATATGACAATTTTTGCTGTATCATCAACGTGAGGTTCGGGTGAGTGATTTAGGCTGGAATCGAGTGTTGTTTCGGTATTGACAAATCTTGGAATAGCTTGAACACGTTTTAACCGATCTGTCGAGCTGGCATGTTGCCAATACTTGTTAAAATCCTTGAGGGCCCGGGCCTTGGACTTTTCGATACCGTTGATGAGTACTTTAGAATTGAATACTCTTTGATTAGCACTGGGTTCGGTGTTTGGGGCAAGTTCCGCTCCAAGTTCGTCCTCAACGTCGACGCGCATATCCATTTCATGAGTTCTGGAGTCAGTGATATCATCATCGGGAGAGGTCGCCGTTGGAGCTTCAAGACTCTCGTCTATATCATCGTCTGCCAGAGGTACTTCCAACAGGAGCATGCTGAATGGAGAGAGAATGCTGATGCTTTCTGAGCTATCAAGGTCATCGAGGACATGTTTGAGACCTTCGCATTCTTGCTCGATGATGTGCCGACCACGATTCCAGGAGGTTTGTAAGGAAACATCTTTGAGCTTGACATTTCCCCTCCAAGATGCGGGTTTTATGTGGTCTGCACTGTCCGGAATTTCTTTTGATTCACGCGACATGGCAGGTAGTTTGAGCCGTCGAGGGGAGCAGTCCCACTGGGGATATTTGGCCAGAATATTTGCAACTTCTGTGGTTCCAGAAAGGTGTGAAACAAGCTGCAAAATGTCCAGGTTGGCGTCGTTTCCAACCATGGTCCTGAGAATCCCGAAAAGTTCTTCGAGGCGGTCAGTTCCTAAGAGTATGAGCCAGAATTCTCCATCTGGATCGTCGATTTTCGCCTTGGCCACGCAGAAGAGCACATTCTTGATCATGATCATGAGATCGATATAGAGGTTGGGTTGGGATAAAATCCTTCCCACCCAATCTATAGAGCATTATAGCGAGATGTGCAGCAGTGCTGAGGTGCTCTATTTGTTCGGAGAGAGAGAGGTCGACACAAAGATATGGGAAGACCATATGGTACAAGAGCTTTCCTAGAATCCATAGTGCCTCTCGAGCTTCCAGAAAACCTCGGTGAGAATTTGTAGAGGAACGGGGAAGTGACCAAATGTCCTTGAGCATATCGAAGGCCATTTTGACATCTTGCTGATCATCTGGATTGAATAAAGAACGGATATGCTCGACCGAGAGTCCAGCTGACCTGAATTGGTCCTTAATGATATCAGGTGTAATCCGAATACTGTTGACGACCACTCCACGTTGTTGAAGCAGAAGATTACACCACCTTTTAAGGACGTGTTTCCAGTCTTTATCGCACGTGAGGTCATCATCACCGACATGGAGATTTAAGAATTTGAGTGGACTAAGAATCAGGTAAATTGGCGAATTCTGCAGTAGTGGAGTTTTGAACGTAAGTAGAATGAAGGCTGATCCTCGTCGAGTTTCACCATCTGATGCAACAGAAACTATGCGGAGTTTCGTTTTGTCTTGCAACGCATTGACACCCTTAAGAACAGTCTCGATGATCTTTACATGTTCTTCTCCTGATTCGCGCTTGCAGTCTCCCAACACAAGGACAGGACGGCCAGGGTATATTCAATTATCCTTGCACAAGATTCCCAGAGCGCCTACAGTTGCCTAAAAATAGATCAGGTCACCAAAACGGAAGTAAAAAATGCCTCCGCGTGGAGGCAATCACATGGCTCCTCACCTCTCCTGCGTGGTGAACTTTCCCATCATCAAGTCTCTGAAACAGTTCCTCCATGTCGGCTTCATTGGTGAACTCTGTTGCAGTATTGTGCACATGCTCCCTGCATAACCCCAGGAAGTAGTTGGTCTTCGGATCCCAGCGAACCCTCTTCTCTGTGGCAAGTTCATCGAACATCAAAACCGTGTGGACAAACTTCGAGCGGTTTTGACTGTGAATCACCTCCAGTACCCCGTCGAATGTCGCCTCAACATTCGCTCTAACCTCGTCAACTGTTGGCTGTGTATGAGAAGGGACGATTGATGGAACAGTGGAGCAGGTCCTCAGGTACGAAATACTTGGTGCATTATTTGCTCGATGGTTGATCTCTGCCACCCTATTCCCACCCAATTTCCAGAGTAGCAATGCCTTCATATCCTCTTCTTCCGTATAACTCTTTGGGTTGTAGTACCCTTCTCCAGCCGCCATATATGAAGCCAACAGCCCACGAGCCCCCTTTTTCTGACGAAGACCGATGCTAATCAGGCGATCAACCCGGCTGGCCCTCCCACTGGCGATAGCCATCAAGAGTCGCTTTTGGTCAGAGAGCACGGTCGCTTTTACAAGGAGCTTCCTTGCCTGCTTTAGCCCACGCAGTCGATAAAATTCGATTACCTGGTTTTTACGACGAAGCATCTCCTGCAGGCCGCTAAATCCATGGTATGCAAACCCAGTGTTTTCATGAATGCCATCCTCCATCCGGGTGAGTATATTCTCCAATGTTTCATTCTTGATGAGCTGTCGACATGGCTGACAGGCGGTACCCGATCCTTCCGACAACCCACAGCAACTTTTCGCAACCAACTTCATCATACCATTTTTCAATGCATAGTCCCATGGAAGGATGATGGTGTCATGGAGGGCGAAAGGATACGTGGTATGTGGAGATTTTCCATCTGGGAAAATTATGGCGTACCCCTCGCACGCTGATACAGATGTCGTTGGTTGTTTCAGAATCTCCTCATACTCGAAGGCGTTGACGTCGACGATGTCATCTTGCAATCTGTCAGGTTCTTGCTCGACAACTGCTGAAGTTGGATGGGGTATTTCTGCAACTGCAGGTGGCATACTATGGTTGTGGTTGGCTAGTACCCTGCATACATTCGTAAGTAATTCCTTCAATGATATTCAATTTCAACTCACCTTTGCTTGAGAACCGTCACCAGATTTGTCAACTTCCCTTCAAATAGCTCTCCGCTCACTCCATGTTCCTCCACAAAGTATGTTGCAAAATTGACCAAGCCATCCAAGCCCCACTTCCCACGGCGGATGATCTCATCCATATTTCCTTCTGTTCCCCAGCCCAATGCTGACTTCAAGACGCTATTCAGTGTTGTTTCCCATAACTCATCAGCATCCAAGGTTGGGTCGTCAAATTCCTTTGGGTTCCCTCCAAACACCGCCAGCCTATCAAATTCTGAAGCTTCAGGGGTGCTCTCTGGTAAATCTTTGACCAAATTCTGTAATGTTTTAATGAAGCTGATGAGAATGTGTCCCGAAACAGGCAGGGACTTTGAGGAAACAGTATCGCCTTGTGGAGCCTGAGAGGTGGTAGAAATGGTGGGGCTTGCATCTGTCACTGCAAGCTTGTAATTGTGAACTGCTGCTTGACTGCCAACTGTTGATGACACAGTGGCAGCTTTCAGTTTCAAAAACTTGAGTATGGTTCCATCCTTCCTTGTTTTCACCTTGTCTCGTTTTTCTTGAGCTGCTTTACAGGCTTTTGTTCCTCGATGACGCTTCTCGAGATTAGCCAGCCCAATTGTACCACACTTTACGCGGCTATTGCAATCTGGACAGAGTGCGTATCCCTCAGCATCAAGAACAGGCAGTGCTTTGGAAATAGTAGTCTTCATTCACATTGTCAATTTTCAGTCGCATTACACATGGAGCTTGTGACGTACTATAGACTCTTGGCCAGAATTCATCTTTTCAATTATTTCGTTTGCCGGGATAGGTATAGAGGTTGTGCATGCAATTGCCATTGGCGGATCCCATGACAACAATTTTTAAAAATATCCAAATATGGAAGTGATATGTTATTTTACTCGTTTTCTGGTGTTTAAACTGTTTTATAACCTCTCTTGGGGCTGAACCACTTCCCATACCATCTGTAGGTCCTGTAATATGCTTTGATGTACTTAATTTTGCATTCTGAGGCCCTGTTCTAGAGGTGTCCATTTATTTTTTTTCATGCCCTGAGGCTGGACTAACTAACCAGGTACTGGTACGGGATTCCTGGGCCGGCGCCCCCTTGATTCTGGTAGCATATTGCTCCAGTTTGTGGTAATCACTCATAACACCTTCCTTGGCATTATACTCAACATGCCAGAACTTATCAGTCATGTTGTGGGTAGCATTCTCATGCATGAACCAGTCATATAGGCTGGTTATGACTTCCTTGAAAGTCCAAGCTGCTTGTTGATGGTATGCACCATCAACACTGTCCTCAAACCAAGTTAGAGCAGTGTTCTCAGGGAACATCACTGTGAATTCAATGTGGTCTGAGTCAAGCTCAGGGCCACAATTTTTTTTTACCTTCAGCCACCATAGGAGGGCATTCAGCCAATGTTCAAAGCCTTTTGTGTCAGGCAATCCACCATACTTGGGTGGGCTGGGAATTCTGGGACCATTTTTGCCCCCAGAAGCATTTATATCAGTCAAGACAGAGACCTTTACTGTTGATCTGTCTATGGATCTTAATATGGATATCCCTCAAGTATTTTGAGGGACAGCAAGAACCTTTTCCCCAATAGGAGTCAGGATGGGAAGTAATTGACCAGTATGGGCTACTGATCCTATGCCTAGCACTCAAATTTCCAGACAGGTTTCATCTGGAATGACTGCATGTATGCTCACCTCATCTGTAGCTTGACAAGGCTTGTCTGAACATGTCTTCCTCCATCTGGGAGGAGGACTCAGTGCTTCCATCACTTATCTCATGGTACAATGAGTCAGGACTATGTCCACTCATGTCAGAGCTGTCCCCATCTCCACCAGGGTGTCCTCCACAGCTGGCATGACTCTGAGCCGGCTGCTTAGTCCTCCCAGCTGATGGGCAGTCTTGTTGAGTGGTATGGTCACCCTTTTCCCAAGGGTGACCCTCCTTGTTAAATCAAATCCCTTGATCAGGAATTGATGTGGATTGTCCATCCTGGAGGTTGCCATCATGTATCCTCTGCAGGGCAATCCTATCCTTGTTGAGATAATGGACCTTCCTCTTAGAGGGTCCCTTTGAGGTATTCTGATAGGAACCTTTGTGCTTGTCAGTGGTGGGATCCCCTCACTCTGCATGCTGGGTGGAGCAGGGGATGGTAGATCTAGGATCAGGCATACAGGGAAAATTACTGGCATAATTTCTAGCCAGTTCTCAAAGTTGGTCCTCCAACCTCTCACATTCATCACCTCAAGGCTGAGCTTCAAGTGGCTTCTTCTCCTCACATCAGTGTAGCCTGGCACTTTCGGTCATTGGTGTTACTGGCAAGGATGCCAGTATGCTCCATTGTGCTGTGAACAGTTGGGGAGCATCATACTCCAGACTGTTGTGTGGACCATCAATCAGGCTTGTATGATCAATCTTTGATCCTGGGCTTGAATCTCCCATCCCAGAAGGTTGGGTGAATCCAGGAGGAGAGCCTGGGCTAGACTGAGAGTCTTGTCAACTGCTTTTTGACAAGGACGATCTTTTGGAGTTGAAGTTGCTGTCTGCAGTGTCTTCACAGTTTTTCAGACCAATGGATGATGATTCTAATCATCTTGAAGTGGATGTATGCACTTCAAGGGGTGTGGAATCCATCTGATGAGAAGGGCTTATCCTTGAGGTGCTTGTATGCACATCAAGTGGCTGAGATGGGCTCTCTTCTCCTGGGGGGTGGAGTGGTGTGAGGCACCACTCCAGGTGATCACATGACCTTGTTGATAGAACTGTAGCTAGTCACATGTCAGCAGTTCATCTCATTGCTATCCCATGTTATGAACTGAGGCTGAAAGGAAATCTGTGCGGGAACCGATCAGAGATCTGGAGGGGTATTGAGAAGAACTTGGCTTCAACTTTTAAGAAGTTGCGCCCTTTGCTTGTTACAGTGTTCTATTTACTAGAGGATGATCGGGAATTCGAGTAGGGGACCGATCGGAAGTCCGAAGACAAAGACAAGAGGGTGATTAACATATGAATAATGTATGATATTCGAATTGCAGAATACAAACGAAATATCTAAGTTTAAATACTAATATTAAATCCGAGATCGGAGACCAAGGTAAGAGCTATGTATGTTAGCTGTGGTCAGCAGTACAGGCAGTACCCGAGGTATTAACCCAAGGTAAAATCCTATGAGTAACTACAGTAACTATGTACGAAGTCTACACCATGCACTGGAATGGAATCTGATCAATCTCAACATATATCGGAGTTTGGAGTGGTGTCCCATCGGAAGTCCGAATCGGGTGGAATGGAATGTAACATCCCACTGCATTGCTGTGCCACAGCTAGAGGCACATGGGCCTACTCCATCCTGGTGATGAAAGTGTTTTTCACACTTTAACACACCACTGACTGCTTTTTCATTGTCTCTCATGCCTTTGTTCAACTTGTTCTGAGCTTTTTGTTTATTCTCGAGCTCGTTTAGTCCGTCTGCCACCGCAAAACTACACTGTCCACTGAAAAACTGTCAACTGTCCACCATAAACTGTATCTGTCCACCATAAAACTGTCTACCGCCACCATAAAATTGTAACACCACTGTTCTCTGATGGACCATGATGCCAAGCTTGCTCAGCACATGCTGAAATGGCTCATCAATGATATCTGCAACCATATCAACAACAAGCAAGCACCACCAAGTTCTCAAGACCTGATGAACAACAGGTTTTTTCATGGATTTTGAGCTGGCTACTGAGAAGCTCACCGACAATGGGGAGTAGAGATAGAAGAAAGGATGGATGAGGTTTATAAGGCAGGGGAAGCATGCAGCCACCAGGAGGACAAGGAAAACTGGGTGTCAAACCATGGGAAGGGCCTCTGTGCCTCCCTGGAGGCATTGATGCCCCAAACTTGGGGTACTGCTGATGCCGCCACTCAGGCAACTCCCACAACCACCAAAACAACTGTGCAGACCAACACTGCCCCTGAACATCAGAGCAATGCCCTACAAACAGAGCTGCCAAATGAAGAAGATTCAAGCTCACTGCAAAGTGTGTGGACAGCGCTCTGCATCAATTTTAGCATACAAACTGCTACAAAAACCACAGAGGCAGCCACCCAAACTGAGGACAACTCCCCAGCTCCAACTGCCCTCATTACCAGCCCTGCCAATGCCACCATGTCACCATTAACAACAGCTGCACAGCCTCCATCATTGTTGCCAACAATGTCAACAACCAGCACAACCACCCTATCCCCAACTTTGAAACTGCCCCCAGCAACTCACAAACAATGGCACTCACTGCCAGGCCAACTTATAGCACCCTAGCTGAGTCCCTGGCCCTCATTCTCACACTCTGAGCCTTGCCATTCCACTGCCAGGTCACAACCAACAATGGCAACAAAGGCTGTTGCAGCTATCACCAAAATGATGACTTGGGCAACAGCTAGTACACAGATGGCTACCACTACCTTGGTGACAGCTAACCAGGCAGCAAATGATGTACAGAGACTGTCCACAACACAGCAAACAGAGCCATGTGACTACAAGGAGACATGTTCATCAGAATGCATCATCTGCTTGACAAAACAACCCCACTCCCCCCCAAACTCTGAACAATGGCCCAGGAAGCCTCACACATCACCCTGCTCCCCCCAACTCACTCCCCAGACCCCTGTTTTCTCTGTAAAACCCAGTGCAACTGCCACATCATTGCTGATGTGTTTGTCAATGACAGCTGGATCCCCTGCTCTGCCCAACTCAGAACCACCACTGGCAGCTCCAAAACAATGATGTACACAGCCAGAACCAGCAAAACACCCCTGAAACACTTCCCAAAGCCCTGTGTCACCCCTGAACCCCCAGTGATGAACTGTTTCACTGCTGCCTGCATCGTACACCCCTGCCACATCATTAACAATGTCAGTGACAGCTGTCAACACCCCTTTTTCACCATCCATGGCCCCATTTCCACCCATACACCCTGGCTTGACCCTGTTTGACCCTAAACATATTGTTCCACCACTCTCCACATGTTTCAACTGGGCTGATGATGCTGCATTGTTACTCATTGCCCCCAGCACCCTGCCATGAGACCTTTCTGGTCAACACAGGCTGTCCACAACTATTTAGAACCATATGACATGTACTCAATGACGATGAGCCCCACCTTGAGTCCTTGCACCCTTGCAACAATTTTTCCATTCAGACTTGTCATCTTATGTTCACTCTCCACATTCTCAAGTGTTTATCACTCAAAGGTATCCCCTTGGCTCAGGACCTGGCAAGCCTGTCATCACCATCCCCTGTGGAACTCCTGCTGCTAAAGTCTGAGGTTGCCTTGAGTTCAGTTTAACCTAGCAACTGTAAAGGGAGGCTCAGATAAATGGATT
>QLOK01004587.1:0-11038 GCA_003313805.1 Tricholoma flavovirens
TAATTAGTTTGATGGAAGGGATTTTCTAATTCTTCTAGGGAGTAGATACTTGCCTTTCCTGCTGAATCCTGGATTTCTTTACATGTGGCTGCCTTTGCCTCTGCTGACCTGGAGTGGAATAGGGGACATCTGGATTGGGTGTGACCTGATTTGCCACAGAAGGTACAGTAGTACTTGGAGAAGAAGGATTTTGGCTGCTGCTTTCTGTGATTGTTGGAAGATGAATTGTTGGTGGAAGGGGAATTATTGGTGGAATTGTGTTGGGAAGTGGTAGTAGCAACAACAGCCTTGTTTGCAACCTCTGAAACTTGAGGTGTAGATCTCCTAGTCCTCTGTATTTCTTCAGTGTGGAAGGCCTGTATAATAGTGGTCTTGTCCAATTTGTCTCTAAGCATTAAAGATGACACAAAACTATTGTAGTCATCTGGAAGAGCCCTAACCATTGCCATGCAGAGAGGCTCATCATCAAGATTGTCCAAGGAGAAGTTGGCAGGGCGAAGATTTTTGATATTTTGGATTGATGCATCAACCCTATTTTCCAAAGACTGTAAAGTCTCCTCCTCTTGCTTTCTGATGTTGAATAGATCATCATAAGCATTGTATCTGGCACCAGGTCTTTGTTGGAGGTGCACAGATTCAAGAGCTTCCCATATAGCAACTGGGTCTTCTTCCTTCCCTTTTAAATGGACAGTCTGAGATGGTTCAACCATAAGGAAGATCCATCCAGCTGCCTTTTCTGCCTTGTCATTCCATGCTTCCTGCTTTTCTATCTCCTTCTCATTGCTTGGGCTAGCTATAGGCTTCTTTTTCTGGCCAGAAACAATCTGCCAGAGCTGATTTGCCCTAAGCCATGCTTGCATCTCTCCACTCCATTGATTGTAATTGGAGGGGCCAAGTTTTTGAAGTTCTGGGCCTTTGGAGGATGACATGGGGATCATAATGATATAAAGTCAATGATAGAAGATTCTGTGTGGGTTTCCTGGTTGAGTATTATCATCAGACTTGCAACAAAAAATTGCTAGTTCAACAATCTGAGACATGATGCGTGACCATGAATGGGGCCCTGAATTAAAATGGAGACTACAATTTTTCAGGGTTGACTCAATAATGATTTGAAACATATGCTGCCATATCCCATTATTGACCTGGAAGTGTGGCCAGGGAGCAGCATAGTCTCTGCTGCCTTGACTTAAGCAACCCCCAGAACTTATATTTGTCATGGTGACCATAATTAATACAGTAGCCTGAGTGCCCCAATTTCACAATAAGTTCCATCTCCATTCTTAAGAATCAATGTGTTAAGATGGAAAAGATGACCAGACTGGGGATTGAACCCAGGACCAACTGGACATACATACCAGATGCTCTACCAACTGAGCTATCAGGTCTTGCTGGGTTCAATAGAACAAGTTGATTTTATATGTAACCAGACTTCTCAATGCGACCTCAGACTTGACCACTGTTTCCCCAGACAGCAGGAGAGGATTTAATGCATACTATACATCTGTTAAGGGGGACACCCATATTACATAATCCATCATGTGTCAGATTACATCATCCAACACAGCCCCCATAATCTGATCAGGATGACTAAGCATCATGCTGACTAAGCACACAGGGCCCATAACCTGTTAAGACAGAAAAGATGACCAGACTGGGGATTGAACCCAGGACCAACTGGACATATACCAGATGCTCTACCAACTGAGCTATCAGGTCTTGCTGGGTTCAATACAACAAGGTGATTTTATATGTAACCAGACTTCTCAATGCGACCTCAGACTTGACCACTGTTACCCCAGACAGCAGGAGAGGATTTAATGCATACTATACATCTGTTAAGGGGTACACCCATATTACATAATCCATCATGTGTCAGATTACATCATCCAACACAATGATCATACCAGTAGTACCTTAATTCTTTGTTCAAGCATACTTTCAAGCTCCACATGGCAATGAGATTCATGCAGACACCAGAGTTTTACACAGACACATGAAGACTGAAGATGGAAGATCCTTGGAACAAGGTACATGTGAATTAATCAATCATTGATTCAAACCTTGTCATGATGCAACTAGATCATGTGACATGATAAGTGATTGATGCCTTTCCTCAAATGCTTAGTAATGTTTAATCACATTGTACCAATTCTCCATCTTATCATAGAACACAAAATCTTTTAGCATTGGACAGTAGCTGGGGCTCAGTGATTGTGAGACATGGCATGGAAGCAAGATACCTGGATGATGTGGTGGTAGCTGGGTATGGGGGTTGAATTACATAGATGGAACTGCACATTTGACTGGCACCTATGGCTTTTCCCCTTGGTTCTGCTGAGCTCTGGTGCGACAATGTGATGTGGAAAGTACTCCAAGAAGATGCACATGACACGTGTACCTTCAGATGATGAAGCCCCAAGCCCATACCAATCTCAACCTGAAAATGTCCCCTCAATGTGATATCATCTTGCAACAAGTAGAAATCGGGGCTTGTCTTTGTAGCTTTTGCATGTTGTGGCACTAGATCCAGACCCACCTGAAGCAACCACTAGCACACCTGAAAGTATAGAACTATCCCTGCCAGCCAAATCTCTGCTACATCTTGGACCAGCATACATTGAACACCTCAACAATGATTTCATAATATCTGGGAAATGTCAACAAACCTACATGAGTATTTATACCTTTTCTCCTGAATGAGTCATCTTGAACATCATTCCTATGTTAATCCCATGAAGCGATGGCTTCCAGAATGCGCTACATTCCTCACCAAGTTTTTGCGATGGGAGGGATGGGGAGATTACATGTCTAGCTCAAGTATCTGCCATCATTGCAAAGACATCAATCAAAGCACTGCCTACCATTGTATTGACTGTGCAGGTACTGAGCTCCTGTGCAAATTCTGCATTGTTGATGGGCATCAATGCAATCCATGTCATCATATTGAGGTGCATCATTTGTGGCATTAGCAGCACATAATAATAACATTAGTTACATTTACAGTTTTGGACCAACAACTCTCACTTCAAAAAAATCACTCTGAAGGAATTAGGCCTTCACATTCAGCTCGGTCACAAGGCCCAAGAGAAGTGTTTCAATGGCACACAGGTGACAGGTGATGATTTTGTCATTATTGACATCAATGGGATTCATGAAGTCGGGCTTGACTTCTGCAACTGTGAGACATCCAAGCCACATTTCATCCAGCTCCTTCGATATGGTTTATATCCTGCAACTGTTGATCATCCCAAGACTGGCAACTTTCACCATCCTGGAACACTTCCAGATGCTTAACTTCAAATCGAAAGCATCAGTGTTTGAATTTTATAATACTTTATCATGCCTTACCAACAACACTGGACTATTCAAACCCAAGGTATGTGAACTGCTACAAACTTGTGGACTCAACCATCACACATTAACTATTCTTAGGATCAATATCACTCTTTTTCTGCCATGGTTCAACAATACTGGCACCTGAAAATGCTCAAACGTGCCATGCAAGGATATGACCCTGGGGGTATTTCAGCCACTAAGGCTGGTGAATGCATGGTGTTATGCCCAGCATGTACTCAACCTGATTTGAATCTCAATCCAGACTGGAAATCACAACTACCAGAACAACAGTATCTACATCAATTTTATTTTCCTCCTTTTTCTCAATCCTTGATAGATATCTTAACCACCTCTTCATTGCCATTGATGCCAACTTCCACCTCAAACAGCAAAATGTATTAAGCAAAGAAGCAGACCCCTGCTTCAGTAACAGCTGGTCATACTTTGTTCCAGAATGGCAGTACAAGGCATACCTTCAAGAATTCAGTGACTTGATTATCCAGAAGGTAAAACCCATATTTTTATTGTGACTGAATTCCCATAGTAAACCCAAATTTTTAGCCAAGTACATGTTCAAACCATTATGCAGTCAATGTGGAATGATCTACAAAGGGCCTAGCTGCTACAGGTGTTGGGGTGGCTGACTGCGCAAGGCATGACATGAAGTGCCCAGTAGCTGTTGGAGATCTTTTATGGGGCAAACAGTTCATTTTCTTCATTTTCTATGAAAAAGCTTAGATCTCACTCTGTATTATGTATAACTAGTTATGTTAACATGAACTACTTTTTTGTTTCAAGCCTTCAGGGTTCCAAGGTTATCGAGATTGTAGTGTCCTATGACATCACCTGCCAGTGGAGTGTCAATATCTGGCAGTGGATGATGTTGGATGATGTAATCTGACACATGATGGATTATGTAATGTGGGTGTCCTCCTTAACAGATGTATAGTATGCATTAAATCCTCTCCTGCTGTCTGGGGTAACAGTGGTCAAGTCTGAGGTCGCATTGAGAAGTCTGGTTACATATAAAATCACCTTGTTGTATTGAACCCAGCAAGACCTGATAGCTCAGTTGGTAGAGCACCTGGTATATGTCCAGTTGGTCCTGGGTTCAATCCCCAGTCTGGTCATCTTTTCTGTCTTAACAACTAATAGTCCACCCACTTTTCAGAATATGATGAATGATATTCTAAAAGAGGAAATTGATCAATGTGTTGTCATTGTATTTATTGATGACATTCTAATATTTATGGAAAGCGAGGAAGGGCATGAGGAAATTGTAAAAGAAGTGTTGAGGAAGCTACATGAGAGCGATCTATTTTTGAAAGCCGAGAAGTGTAATTTTGATGAGGCAGAGATCAAGTTCCTGGAATTGATCATTGGTCCTGATGGAATCAAAATGGATCCGATCAAGGTAGAAGCCATTACATCATGGCCTGTTCCTGAATGGGTCAAAGATGTACAAGTGTTCCTAGGTCTCATGAACTTCTATCGACACTTTGTACATAATTTTTCAAAAGTCGCCGCACCATTACACAATCTTACCAGAAAAGGAGTAGTCTGGAAATGGGGAGAGCTTCAGCAGAGAACATTTGAGGAATTGAAGAGAAAATCTGTGGAAGGTCCCATATTAGTACCAGTAGATTTTACCCAACCGCTAAGGGTAGAATCTGATGTGTCCGATTATGCTACCGGCACGGTATTATCTATGCTATGTGAAGATGAGAAATGGCATCTGTGCGCATTTCTATCTAAGCGGTTGAATGATGTAGAAAGAAATTATGATGTCCATGATAAAGAGATGTTGGGAATAATCCGAGCATTGGAGGCATGGAGACATTATTTGGAAGGGGCAAAACATGAATTGGAAATTTGGATGGATCACTCAAATCTCCAATACTTCATGTCCACCAAAAAATTAAATTGCCAACAAGCACATTGGGCACTATTTTTATCACGCTTCAATTTCCACTTAATTCACAAACCGGGAAGCTTGATAAAAAAGGCCAACACATTATCATGGAGACCCAATCATAAAAAGGGGGTGGAGAATGATAACAAGGATATTACCTCGTTGAAGCCTGAATATTTCCGTATATGCGCAATGCACCAAGGTCATCTATTAATAGATGGTTCCGAAAAAGAAATGCTAATTAAAATTCGGAACTGTACTGATATGGATGAGGAAGTAGTAAAGGCTGTAAAAGAGATGAAAGGGGAGAAGAAGAAGACTATCAAAGGAGAAGAGTGGTGTGAAGAACAAGGGTTAATATTGTTCAGAGGAAAGGTGTATGTGCCAAAGGACATTGAGTTGCGAAAGGAAATTGTCCAATTACATCATAATACTTCCATATCCGGACACCCAGGCAGATGGAAAACCCTGGAGTTAGTGATGAGGAATTATTGGTGGCCAGGAATTTCTAAATTCGTACAGAGTTATGTGGAGGGTTGTGATACTTGTCAACACGGCAAATCCTACCCGGAAATGCCAGCTGGGAAATTAATGCCAAATCCAATCCCAACAGGACCCTGAATCAATATCTCGGTAGATTTCATTACTGGACTTCCCAAAGCACAAGGCTATGATTCTATTTTAGTCATATGCAATCGCTTCACCAAACAAGTCCATATTATTCCTACAACCCAGGAAAAGAGTTCCTTAGGTTTGGCATGCCTATATCGCGATCATGTATGGAAATTACATGGATTACCAAATACAGTTATTTCCAATTGTGGACCCCAATTTGCAGCCACATTCATGAAGGAACTAAATAAAACCTTGGGTATTCAAACCAAATTATCTATGGCATATCATCCCCAAACCGATGGGCAGACAGAGCAAATGAACCAGGAGTTAGAGCAATATTTGAGGTTGTTTGTTAATCATCACCAAAATGATTGGCCAGAGTGGCTGGCAATCGCCGAGTTCTCATACAATAATGAATTCCAATCATCTACTCAGGTATCACCCTTTTATGCTAATTATGGGTATAACCCTCATATGGGATTTGAACCAAGAAGGAATGTGAAGGTACAAGCAGTGGAAGATTTTGTACAGCGGATGAAAAATGTATAAATCGAGACAGAAGCAGCATTATCTCAGGCACGCAATGATATGAAGTGCTATGCTGATCACTCGCACACAGATGCTCCCAAGTACCAAATTGGAGATAAAGTGTGGCTTAGTACCAAGGATTTACATATGACACACCCATCTAGGAAATTGATGGAGAAACATATTGGTCCCCATCCTATTTCTAAAATTATCTCGCCTAATGCAGTAGAGCTAAAATTGCCGTCATGATTTAAAATTGATGCACCAATTAATGTCTCTTGCATACAACCTTACAAACCACCTATTATACTGGGACAACAAATTACTCCACAACCACCTATTGAAGTCGAAGGTGAACCTGAATTTATAGTCAAAGAAATTCTCAATTCACGGCTGCATCGTAACAAACTTGAATTCTTGGTAAAATGGGAAGGCTATACAGATGAAAATAACTCCTGGGAACCTGAGGATAATTGTAGAAATGCACAAGATGCTATACGTGATTTTTACAATAAATATCCTAATGCACCACAAAGAATAGCATGAGTGGAGTACGAAAATTTGAAATTCCGACCATATCACAATTTCACGGCACCTGATTATCACACAATCTCTCACCTGGAAGTCGAAGAATAAAAAGGGGGTAATGTTAGGAAACATGCACAGTTACCTATCATAATTGTTCTTATTTTTTCACAATAGTATTACACCAAAAAACATTAAAATTATCACTGAACGCGACCATGAGATGGATAATTCTCACGTGTCCTATATTTAGAATATGTATGCAACTGTACGCTTGTGTCGTAAAAACAGTATTCAAATATTGTACAACAGTTGTAACTTAATATATAAACCAATAAATACTAAGAGACACATCAGTTGTGTTCTCTTAGGATTCCCACCATCACCTTGTGTGTGGAAACGCCTTTGTCAACCAACCATTCTATAAATATCACATCACATCAAACTTTGATCCCCATTCTATATTTTCATGTCTTCTTGTAGAGCCTGCACAAAGATCCTAGTGTGGATTTGGTGTTGCCCTGACACCTCAAAGGGAACATGTGTTTCCCCACATGGATTCTTTTTGTTTGTCTCACTTTTCACATCATTCTATCATCTACCCATCGTTTTTAGACCCATTAGATCATTTACATCTTGCCTCATGTAGGCCTCATGTTTTATTTCCTTTTTAGTCCTATGTTTTTCAAACCTATATAACTTTGTATTACCTACCTTTTCCAAAAAGAAATCGTTCCCCTTACTTCTCTATCATCTGATCTAAGAGCTCTCACTCTTGATTCCAAGTCTCTAGTCTTTCTTATAGTTTTTTGATATTGTCATGAACTTCTTCGAAAATTGTTGTATCGTTGTCTCAAACATATCAAACATTGTCTAGTCATTGCCACTTCCATATTAGTATCTATCAAGGCCCCCATCTACATCATTCACGTCCTCCTTTACATACCTGACCCATTCCTTGAACATCTTGAACTTTTATCGTGGCCTTGATCTTTCTTCGAACCTCAATCGAAAACCCTCAGAATATCTCGCTTTCAGTTAGTATAACCTTGGTTTACTTTGCTGAAGTTTAGAACCTCCCTACCTTCCTCTAACCCATGTTATACCATACGAAGCCTTTTGTAGGGTTTTGTGTGGGTTTCCTGGTCGAGTATTATCACCAGTGTGAAGGTTTCCATGAAATCTATTCCAGGAATCTGGGAACATCCTTTTGCCATGAGTCTCACCTTGTGTTTTGTGATCATCCCATTGTGATCATGTTTGATGTGGTACACCCATATACTTGCAATTGCCTGCTGGTCTGATGGTAAGTCAACCAATTTGAATGTACCTTGTTTGGTCAACTGGGATATCTCAGCATCCATCCCTTCCTTCCATTTTCCCCAATCTGATCTGCCCTTGGCTTTCTTTACCAAGAATGGATCATCCCCCAGTGATGCCCCAATCATTGCGTAATCCACTGTGATGAAACCGGATTCCTCCACTGCCAGTACTTGATGTTGCCATTCCTTTGGCCCACAAGAATTTGGATTATTCAGCAATCTATAATTAATCAGTGGTTGCAAAGAGATGTGAGTTGATCTTTCCCGAGGTACCAGAATCTTTGATGGGGTTTGTGATGCATGATGCATTTCCTTTTCAGGTGTGTTCTGTGCCTGGATCCCTTCTCCACCTGACACCTGCTTGTCATTTTCCTCACTCTCCCCCTGAAGTGGCATAGGGTGGGTAATTTCCACATCATGTGATTTCTCCCCCTCAACTTCAAATACCACGTTCCAAGAGGTGAGGATTTGGCAGGTGCTGGTGTTGCAGTACCTGTAGCCCTTTGTACCATCAGCCACACCCACAAAAATAAATTGCTTTGATTTCAGGTCAAGTTTGGAATTTTTCCCATTTTGCTGCAAAACCCAGCAAGTTTTGCCAAATTCTTCCAGATTTGACACATTCAGCTTCTTTCCCCAAAAGACTTCATCAGGTACCTTGTGATCTTTGATCGCACATGTTGGGGATCTATTTTTAAGATAAGTGGCATAAGTGACCACTTCCTTCCAAAGGGAGTAAGGTATGTAGATCATGCTAATGGATCATCACCCATGCATGTTCCACTATCATTCAGTTCAAATGTTCAGAAATTCCATTCTGCAATGGTGAGTGGGGTGTCATGACATCCAATTGAATACTGTTATCCAATAAATATTTCTTAAACTCCTTGTTAAGAAATTCCCCTCCTCCATCCATGTGAAGTTTCTTGAGTTTGTGATTAAGGAATGACACAGGTATGGGTAAACCCATGATAATGTGTCATGGGTATGTGTGGGTATGGGTATGGGTTTGAGTTTGCCAAACCCATGCAACACTGTACCCATTTCCATGGTGTTATTGGTATGCATGGGTATTCTGGTACCAAACTTCTGGTCAGGTGAGTGGTCATATGACCTTGTTGATTTACTCACAACACTTCTAAACTACACAATCCAGACCACCACCACCACCACACCCCCAACCACCACCATGAGCAACTGCTCACAGGGTGGAAATGGGGAGTGAGGATGGTGAGTAAGCAACCACAATAGCCATAGCATGGCCCAAACAAAATGAATCATCATTTGTGCTATAGTAAGTTTTTTTGTGTTTCATTTCTTGTATTGCAAACTAACTGATTATGTTTCTTCTTTTTTAGGTTATAAACTATTAGTAACAACGGATGATGACACCCAATTGTACACACCCAAATAGTGCCACATCACCCAGGCCCAAACGATGTTATTGCATTGTTTGTTTGTTTTTTTTCGTAAACTGACTAATTTGTTTCTTTCTTTTACTAGGTTGTACTTCCCTCGGAATGAGGAGCTCACACAAATCGACCCCACATCACGATGGCTGATGATGACCAGGCCCAAATGACATGATTGCATTGTTTGGGCCCATGGTAAATTCTTTTTTTGTTCATTTCTTTTTTCATAAACTAACTAATTTGTTTCATCTGTTTCTTAGGTTGTAATTCCCTCGGAACAAGGAGCTCACACGAAATGACCCCATGCCAATGCCACCACATCACAATGGCTGAGGACCACCACCACAACAGCACCCCCAACCACTGCCATGAGCAACTGCTTGTGGGGTGGAAACAGGGTGCAATGAGGATGGGGTTGATGAGAAGGCACCACCCACCCCCCTCTTGCTGCAAACGCGAGTGGGGGGCTGCTTTTTGATATATTAATTTAGAGTAATTACATTAGGCAACCCCCCCCCCCCCCTCTCACTGCAAACATGAGTGGGGGGGGGTTGCTCTTTCTATATACTAATTTAGTGTAACTAAATTAATTAGATTATTTAAATAGTGATTGATGTTGGAACATGCAACAAACCATGGGAACCCATGACAAACTGCAGGTACCTGTGAACACCCATGGTAAAACTGTACCTGTACCCATGTGGGTATGGTGTTTACAGGTACAGGTATGGGTTGCCAAAAAAAACCTGAGGGTTACCCATGTCACTCCCTATTTGTGATCAGTTTGGGTCTTGACAAAACTCTAGTATTGTTTGAATTTTGCAAGCACCTCCAATTTCTGTTTCATAAAATAAGTCATCATGTGCCACAACTTGCCATCTGTGAATGTGACGAAATAGCGATATCCCCCTGGAGCCTGAGTGTGTGCTGGTCCCCATAGATCACTGACTGTGAGATCTCCAATCTCTTTGATCTTGGTTTGGCTATTTTTGGGAAAAGGTTGGACATGCTGCTTGGCAACAATGCATACCTTGCACTGCACAGCAGACTCCACTGTCCTATCCACCTCCATTCCCAATACCATCCCTTTATCCTTCAGCATCTTTACTGACCCCATATTCGAGTGCCCAAAAATCCTATGCCATTCATCCCATGTTCTCCCATGCTTGGCAGGGCATACTTAGTCTTGTTTGGCTATACCTTTGACATCCATGTCAAACAGCCAATTTGATATCTGACCTTCCATGATGATCATTCCATTAGGTGCTCTGAATCTGACTCCAGGTGATGAAAATAGAACAGCTGCTCCAGCTTTGATTGCACAGGAGATCAAGATGAGATTGAATGGGGCATTGGGCATGTGTACCACATTTTTCAGAGTGATT
>QLOK01004593.1:3016-39708 GCA_003313805.1 Tricholoma flavovirens
TGACATGGTCCTGGCAATAAATCCTGAATTCACTGATGCTCCAGGAATGTCACGGTATGAGCGTGAGGATGATATCGATATTGACTTTTGGGCGGTGGTTTGGTCTAATTCAGTGCTAGACCACGACTTCGAGGCCTCGTATTTGATTCGTCGGCAACTTGAAGGAAGGGGTTAAATCGTTTTATGGACTGTTAGAAGTTGGGTTAAGCCTGGATAGCACGTTTTGTACATTGAACTGAATTGTAATACAATACCTCGTATCAATTACAGCATTACACGAGAAATGACAATAGTTGTTCGAATTCTTTCAACATCTAGTATCTAGCTAGATAGTATGTGCCAGTGAGTTATAGTTTTGCAAGGGCCTGATGACGGGGATGTACCCTGCAAGCCCAACAGAGTTCCTAACTCTAGGCTAGTTGGGATACTAGCATGTGCCAGTGGGTGAATACATAGTACGGAGTCAGCTCACAGCAGAACTGTGGCGCCACGCCCCCGTTCTGCATTGGAGCCATGCTAGCTGTCCTGGATGAACTTAGGGCGAGGAGATATCGGAAGAATTTTGGATGTCCTGGGCAGACCGTGATGGGCACCATGGAACGCGCCCCATCTAGTTCCAACCTGTTCCAACGCTGGTCTGAAAACCTGGTATTGCCCCATTTCAGATCCTGATCATTTTTCAACGTCAATTAACAATTAACCAGGATTCTGAAGATTTAATGCCATGAGGCTCTAAGCGGTCAATTATAGAAAGGCAAACATGACGACGGTCGAACACAACCATAGACAACCATCCAAGCGAAAAATAATCAACTAATGCCGCCGGGTTCCCATCATACCGACGATCCAACCAGCTGTTTCAATTTCTCCTTCCTCAAGCCGGCAGGCAAAGGGACAATGTTGTAACCGTTGAGAAAAGCAATGAGCTGGTTTCCGGAAAGGTTATCAATAATGTCGACAGAGTGCAGAGGTTATTTTGGCCTGTTTACGGTGTCATGATAAGGGGTATAGTCACCAGTGTCTGAGTCAGTCCCATTAGCAAAGGGAACAATCTTATAATACATAACGGTTCCATCCCCTCTGTCCCGGTTCATGATCTGCGGTCATATAGGATGGTGGCGTGACGGTCGTTGTCGGTATACCGACAAGCACGGTCATGTGTATCTGAAAACATGGTTGGAAATTGAATGTGCACCAGATGAAATCCACACACTGATGCTGACATCCACATTCTGTTGGTACCGTATGGCGGCGAGAGCATTGTTGACGGTAGGGGGAAAGACAGGTGCAGCTGGTAGAGTCACAGTGGGATCATGGGGTGCTTGGGGGAGTGCGACTGGTGGAGGAGGAGGTGCTGCCATTTTAAACTGGAAGATAGAGGACCACAAAGGGAAAGGCGAGGGAAGAGGCGGACAGGCACATGACATCCGAGACCCATCCCATCCTTGAATGAAAGGTGCTCTTGCGTATCACTTGTAGCCGGCTGGCACGACACATACAACTGTGCACTGGCAGGGCATGCTTTGAGACCTCAGCGCTCAGCAGTGATCAGTCACAATCATGCGTCATGATATGATCCACCTGGGCAGGAGGCTATTTATTTAAGGGTTCCATTGTTCGCGTGTTGTCCACGAATAACCATCCAAAGCTTTTCTCTCTTTCCTTTCCCTTCATTACCACATTCAGCCTGGTGCATTCTCATTCCGTTCACACTCTTTCAAGTTCTCGACCTCGATGGTCAACTTCACCATTCTCGCAGGCGGTTTCTCTTCATTCATCGCCAGCTATCTCTTTGACTCGGACGCTAGCACACTTACGCTCCTAACTCAGACACAGACCGGCGACAATCCCTCATGGATCGCGTCCCATCCACAAAACACTAGCATTCTTTAGTGTGTAGAGGACTACTCTCATGCTTGCGGTTTACTGACCTTCTGATGAAATAGTGCTGTGAATGAGATCTCACCGGTTGGTAATCTTCAATCGTTTCTCGTCGGTCCCGGTGGCCAACTTACTCTCGTCGACAACGTGTCGACTCGTGGGGATGGCCCTACATTTACGTCTCCACTTTCTACTGGTGAGGTTACCGCGATGAATGTGAATTCTGTCAGCCACCATTCTTTTTCGGACATTGGTTGACATGAGAAATTGTAGTTTGGTTCTCCTAATTGCTCGATCATCGCGACTGTTCCCGGGGACCCACTTCATTTTCAAAGGGATTCTCCTGTGGTTGAATTTCCTGTTAGTAATGGACCTTCCAATCCGCATATGTCGCTTGAACGCAGTGGCGAGGTCTTCGTGCCTGATTTGGTACGTTTTTATTCCTGTCGTTTATTTCCCCCTACTGGATTATATGACAGGGTGCGGACAAGATATGGAGGCTTGGAAAAGACGCAACGGGTAACTTCCAGGTTCAAGGCCAGATAGACGTCGAACCAGGCTCTGGACCTCGTCATATTTCTATCCACGGTCCGTTATATTTTTCACTTTTCTGTAATGTAATTCATTTCTTGGAAGATAACATCCTGTTTACTGTGAACGAAAAAACATCCACTCTTACCGCTCAACAAATTCCACCCGCTCCTAACGGAACCACTCTTCCCCTGCTTGCCAACGTCTCCGTCATCCCCCAAACGGTGGCTAAATCCAACTTCGCTGCTGCCGAAATCATCATCTCCACTCCCTCACAGTTGTTCCCCAACCCTCTGATTTATGTGAGTAACCGGAATACTGGGCAAAATTTCGATGTGCGAGGCGATACCATTGCAATCTTTGAGTTCAGCAATGGACCTGAGTCGGGCGCTGGAGGACCGTCTCAGTGTCAGTCGTCACCAACCAAGAGGGCGCACTCCCGAGATTTCAATCTGAAGCGTCAAACGTCTGTACAGAATGGCTCCTGCCTCAACCTCATCGCTCAAGTATTTACTGGGCTCAAGCAAATACGAAGCATGAGTATCGGGCCTGTAGACACAGGTGGCGACGAGTTCTTATTAGCGGGTGCAAATGTGGCTGGTGGAGTTGTGATGTTCCGCAGGGTCGAAGGGGGGCGCAATTTGGTGGAGGTTGTGAGAAATGAGGATATTGCAAATCGCACCAGTTTCGTGTTTGTCTGACGCATTCCAAGTTGATCGAAAGCAGCACCGCCACCGAAGTCCGAATCCACAACCGTTGAAGTCGACAGTTATTTTAAGTATGTGCTGGCACCGCGTGCTACATACATTGGTTCTTTTTTGAACTTGCCTCCCATTACTCACCGCTTGCTTCCAGACCGTTGTGGAACAAACTTAACAGTGCGTAAATCTCTGTGAATATTATCAGTGACGTCACGTACCTGTCACTGTTCCATCAACGTGTGCGCATGGTGGTAGTTGTCTGTAAATTAATACAATACTGTTAGATAACTTTGATAATATACATCTTCAAGTTGTCATTACCATGATTTCAGCTTTCGACATTTGTGTATCCTCTTGTGTTCCTTCCAACTTTCTTTGAGACATGCCTGACAACAGAAGAAGGCCCGTCCATTGCAAATCCCTACAACGATTTGTTAAGATCTGCAGGCCAGGGTTCGCATAAGGTGACTGACCACCGCACTTCTTCCAAGAACCAGCGTCGCCGCAGCCGAAGCATCTCTGCCAAGGACCAGCCTTGGCAGTCCGCGTCTCCTCTTCCAAATCCACACCCTCGAAGCAGCCTCCAGGTTCGTCAATTCGTAACTGTCAGACATCCCCAAAGGACTTTGAAATATAATCTTTACGGCCAGGTACGAAGTCATTGTTCGTAAACCCTCCGAACAAATATATCTTGCCAGTGTCAGGATCCGATGTAAGTTGTGCCTGGCACCTGTACGTCGGGAAACCTCTCGTCAGAATTTGTTTCCACTTTGGCTCTCCAGTGTTCATCAGCGTTGTTGGACTTGTCAAAGGCGTAGAGACAAGTAGAGATGCGGGGTCGGGCGGGATGTACATGAAGGTATCTGCATAGTACGAGTAACTGACTTTTTGACGTTTGGCGACGATGAATGTTGGCAAACAAGGGTTGTAGCCCCCGAACAGGATAACACAATCCAATTTACCATTCTAAATATAAATATGAGGTGACGGTCGGATGAAGAGCCCGTAGAGGGAAACTTACATATGTACATGCCATTTCGGTTCTGGGGCACGGGGGATTACCTCCGAGCCTCTCTCTTCGCCACTTTTCTGACTTAAGACCCCAGCTCCACATATCTTCGAATGGATATGCAGAAGTAGCGCCGAGAGGTTCGTTTTTAAGTTTTGCACCCTGTCTGTCACATTGCCCAAACAAGTAAAAGCGACCCTTGTCTTTGCTCACCCACGACGCAGCTGACTTACGAGGGCCCGGACAAGAATAATCGTTGTTATTCGGGGTCATAATATATCCACTTAATCGTCTCCAGGTTTTCGTCTCGAGATTGAGTTCCATGAAGAAATTGCATCCAATGCTAGTGTTCTCATGTGCACCCCCGAAGACAAGGAGCTTTCCCTGAGTGATTAGTTGCGCAGAATGTGAGAGGATCGAGCCAGGGTAAGGCCAATTGTTGAGGATACCGGCAGATTCATCCTGTCTAGTGGGGGTATATGAGGTCAAAATAAACGACCTGGGGACGTCCCGTAAAGAGGTATGCCTTGTTTTCATGCAAGACCATGTTTCAGTTCAGAAATGCGCCTGTGCGGGACATTGGAATCGGATACTCTGGAAGAGATCGCCAGGTGTCAAGCGTCGTGAGGTCTAAGCACCAAAGATCGCGATAAAAGGGACCAAGAGAATCCTTTCGACCACCAGCAACATATAGGTGACCTGGAGGGATGGCATTCAACCACACTCCACCCAGAACACCACATTGAGCTTACTCTTCCATACAAAACTAGTGAACCCAAATCTTGCTAGTATACGTGCGGGTGACTTTATCGAGATTTTGGCCCATGATCCAAGTAACTGGAGGCCTGGAGCTTTGAGTTCCAGCTTATGCGTTAAAGCCGGGTCTGGATGGCGGAGCTGGGTAAGATCAGCCGCTACCTCCACATTGGCTACTGCTTCCGTTTTTGGTGTTTTGTGATGTGCAGGCAAATTCACGATACTTGTATTGGCGACTCAACGACGATGGGTAGCAGCTCCCGTGTTTCCAAGTGACAAGAGTTCTTCAGAAGCAGTTGAAAGCCCAACGAGGCGCCTGAACGTGAGTTCCGGGACGTCGAGATTGAAATCGGTCCAGTCTAAAGTATAGTGGGTTTGAACGTCACGGTAATTCACAACCCACATAGTTGTTGAATCCTCGCCGTATAATGGTACATCTGTGGAAAAGTATGTATTCCGATATAGCACAGAAACTTCTTCGAGCCAGGCTAGGGCCTTGTGGGTTTGTAAGAAATGGGAGAAGCTCAGAAAATAGGAATGACTTAGAAAACATACACTTTCAATATCCCCCTCATGAATAAAGCATTTGGCAATCCCGCTACAGCAGCCCATTATATTTGCTCTATCGAAGTGATCCATCTCAACGTAGAGATCATTCTTTACGCCGCCATCTCCTACGCCCGCGATACTTGGAATCCGGAACCTTGGACCCACCAGTTTCAAAGCTTGTTCCCAGTAGGATTTCTTTGCGCCATCGAATTTCCCTGCCTCAAATAGAGCATCTCCCTGCCTACTGAAGATGCAAAAAATGACTCGATCTTTTAGTGAAATATCCTGCCAGCAATGTAAATTACCATGTCATTTTGGCCTGCAACAGGATCTGTTGAAAGGGATTCATGTTAAGAGTACTTAGGTCAACAAGCCTAAAAGCTCGAACCTGCGCGAGATGCGGCCAGCTTGAGCCACATTGGTTCGATTGTTGGATATATGCGGCCCGGATGTCAAAGTACATCGGCATTCGGCTACACCGCGACGGCTCCGAGTCGGCCTGCCAACTTCAAGTTGAACAAACACCATGAAGCTGGCAGGTGGAGGGGAGACCCAAATATCATTGATCATCTACGGTGCACGACCTCGCACGATTACATCCCGTACCAAGACAGCGTCCCATACTACTCCGGTCTTCTTGAGTACTTCACTTCTCAGGCTTGATCACCCCCTATACTAACTTCATTTAAGGGATCCTTTATACCGACAGGGCTGGAGATCGCGTTATGATCTGCTCGTATCCGCAAGATGTCGGCTCTCTGGAGATTCGCTTCGTTGCACAGTGATCGGAAAATGGAGTCTTCCTTGTCGAAAAGGTCGAGGACGGTATCAAATTCTGCAACCTCCCCAGCATCCATCACAAGGACCCTATCGTAATAGGCTAAAAATGGTCAGAATGATGATCGACTGGATCAGATAGTTCCAACCTATCGTGTTTAAACGATGCGCTATGCACAATAGAGTCGAAGGGGCAAATTCCGTTTGAATGGTTCGCTGCAGTTTTGCATCGGTTTCGACGTCTACACTGCTGGTGGCTTCATCCTATGACATATATGAGTATGGCGAGAAAGAGAGATACATTACACTGACCAGAATGATGATACGACTGTTCTTGACAAGCGCCCGACATAACGCCAGCAATTGCTTTTCACCTGCACTAAAGTTAGACCCTTGAAACTCGTTAGCCTGCTTGCAAGTCGTCCTAATGATTGGCGTAATAAACCTACCTTCATCACCCACAGTTGAGTCCAGGCTGAATTTTGCCTCAGCAACAGGGTCTGATCCATCCTTCGGTAATAGCCATGCTCGCTGAAGTACTGAAATTAATTCAGCATCCGTGCGTAGCCGTTGGGGATCCCTATGGAACGTTATTATAAACGCACTATTGACATTTGTCGACAGATAATAAACGCCTACAGATTCTCGCGCAAGGTTCCAAGAAATAGCGTGCTGTCTTGTGGCACTAAAGCAAGACGACCCCGCAAAGCATCCAAACCGATGCAGCTGATATCAAAGTTATCGATCTCAATTTTTCCGCTTTGCAGTTCGACCGTCCTGAGGCAGACAATTTAGCGTGGAGAATTACTGGATGATTGGTCTCACCGGAAAAGGGCTTGCAACAAGGAGCTTTTGCCTAGTGTGATGTTTAATCAATTGGGAAAGATAATATATGATGAGATTACCTGCGCCTGTGCGTCCAACAATCCCCACCTGAACAGAATATAAACATCGATAATCTGAAAAAGCTGCTAACTACCTTCTCACCAGGACGAACTTCGAAAGTAACACCTTTCAAAACGAGCGGTAGACCTTCTCGGTAAGCCATTTTGACATCGACGAAAGAAATATGTCCTTTTTCTGGCCATGTCATTGGTGGATCGTCAGGCATACGAGCTTCGCCCTCAGGCGGGAGTTCACTGTAATGGAGCACTCGCTCCACCGCATTCATGTTTTGTTCATTTTGGGCGAATTGAGATATCATCTCGGCTATACACGTTTCGGTGAGTGAGACGAGCGTAGATAGTCCGAACACTTACAAAAGATCTGCGTGACTGACATACAGATGAAGAAAGAGTTTCCAAAATACCAGCAAGTCCACTTACCACTAAGCGTATAGGACAGAACTACACCAATCTTCGACGGGCTCACCGTCTTGCGGAAACCAGCAGCGAATAAGGCTATCCCAAAGACGAGGATATTTCCGAACAAGTCCAATCTGAGCGCCAACCAGCGCTGGATGGAAATTGTCATGTAGTATGCCCGGTTTTCCATGTCTAGCCCTGCATCTGCACTTTTCACGGAACTATCCTGTGAAAAATAAGGAAGGGGTATTGGACGGACGGCCTACCTAGACTCACCTGCTCCCGGTACGCCCTGATTGTCGAGAGACCAGTCAAAGTCTCTGCACATACGAGTTAGTGGGTAGCCTAAGATCAAAAAGCATATGAAATACCAGAATACGATCCATATAGTGCTGAACGCAATAAGGAATCCAGGCGCTTGGTCTCAACCGACGAACGTCGGTAGTAAACGGACAACATGTAATACAGAACGGCCAAGGGAGCAAAAATTATGCCGAGGTAAGGGAACGTATAAAAAACAAGTGCAACTGTCCCCAAGACTGAACTGAAAGTCGTGAGGAACTACCGAGTGGTTAGTAACAACTAAAGCAACAAATTCCAAGTTGGCAGGATTCACCTGCCATAATGTATTGGCAAGCTCCGTGTCTAGTGTATCTTGATCTTTAGAAAGCCGCGACATTATACGACCTGCACAAGTTGAATTAACTCTCATGTCCCCGTCAGGAATTCATGAATTACCCATCGGCGTTGTGTCGAAGAATGACGTTGGTGATCTTAAGACACCAGATAGTGCAGCTTTGAAGAGGTTCAGACTTGCTATTAAGCTTGCAAACCTGGGACAAGAAGGATTGTGAGGATAGATCAACGATGACTGCGATGGCACGTACGCAAAACCAAAGCTGAGTATGAATGAGAAAATTGCTTGCGCAGCACCTGCAAAATTAGGTGAGCTTCAGGATATGCTGAGACGCCGTCACACCTACCAAGAGCCGCATAGACCGCCATATAATCTCCTTGTCGGAACCCATGAATACTTTGTGCAGTCCAGAACCCGAGGAACAAGTTGTTCCCAACTAAAACGCCAAGATCAGCGCTCACCACTCCAAAAACTGAAGAATAGATTGTACCTTGAGCTCCTTGAGAGAGAGTAAGCAAAAGCACAATAATGGGGGCCCAAACAATCCCTCCTGCAAAGTGTAAATATTTTGCATACACCGCCCAAGTCACAGATCCCGTGTTCCGTTCTTCTTCCTGCATAAGTGCGGCGTCCGCTTTCTTATCATCGATCTCTCCTGATGCATTAGCGGCCGCCCCTTCCTTCTTACTCGCCTTCTTCTCTGTTTCGTCGTCTTGGTCAAGACTGCCATATTCATCCATTAAGCGGGAAAAAACTATACTATCTTTCATAAGGGACTGGATTCAACATATCAATAGGATTGTAAATAAATAAAACAAGAACGGGAAAGACGTACGTCGTATGTGCCTTGCTCCGTGATTGAACCATTCTCCATTACGAATATGTAATCTGTCCTGTCCAGGACGTGTAGGGCATGAGTAACAAGGATTCGGGTGCGGTCTGCAAGAGGGCCGCTGAGAAGACACTGTTCTAAAATTGCTTTCCCGACATAGGCGTCTACAGCAGAAAGCGGATCATCCATGAGTACGACATCAGCTTGAGAATATGCAGCTCGAGCTAGGGAAACGCGGGCCTGTGGCACAAAGCATCATTGAGTAGCTTCTCCGCAGTTTAGGTTCTTGAGATATACCTTCTGGCCACCTATTCGATTGCCGAAATTACATTATTGGGAGGAAATGAGTGCAACAAACTCACCACTGAGGTTAATGCCCTTCTCTCCGATTTCAGTATATTCTCCGTGTGGAAGCATATCTAAGTCATGCTCTAAACTGCACGCATGAATGACTTCACGGAACCTGGATTGCGTCAGTAACCAATTTCCCATCGAAAAAAAAAAAGACGTCCAACCTTTGTTCGTCGTCCTCTTGACCAAATATAACGTTCTCTCGTAGGGTTGCATTTCGAATCCAAGCCGTCTGTGGTACGTACGAGACGGTTCCACCAAAGACAACCTACAGATAAGTCATTGGTCAACGTGGAAACATATCCACATAGATCCATACCTCTCCTTGCGTTCTCCGCATTTCTCCAATGAGCCCTTGAAGTAACGAGCTCTGGAGTGAAAGATATTTGCATATGTAGTCGTTGCATGAGAGCCGGCGGACATACCTTGCCTGAGCCGACCCTTCCAACGATAGCTATGAAAGCACCTTTGGGAACACTGAACTTCAGATCCTTTAATTCAAATGGTTTTTCCTCTGTTTTCTTCTCGGAGACCTCGGTCTCGGTGCCTCCAACTTGCCCGGCCAGGGCATTCGTTGGCAACACCGCTTCATCCTTTCTCTTTGGCCCCTTGCCTTCCCGGTTGACCGCGAACTTGTTAGCCTCTAGCCTTCCCGCAGTCTCCCACGTAAAATCTCCATCGATCGTAACAGCATGTTTCATCTCATAATCAATCGTATAAGGTTCTGCGAGTTCCTCTGCATTGAGAAATTTTGATATTCTTCCGAGGGCAACAAGCGCGTCCGAAAGACCCGCAAATACGAATGGGAAAAATATCAGGGGTCCACGGATGATCTAAGATGATCAAGATCGTTATTAATGTCAGTGAGTATGTGGCAACAACTAGGGAAAGCCGACGAACATTGAAAAGTTGGAGGGAAGAGAAGATGATGGCAACATTTAGGTCGTGTCCACTTAGTGCGTACGTGATCTAGAGTTGAGAGTTAACTCGGCTGCCTTCGTGTGGTATAAGGAAGAGAAACTAACAAATGAGAGGATGGACGCGAGGGTCGGGATAAACGTAAACATAGCAACCAAGACCGATCGTGCAATACTAATAACATTGAACCCTATGTCAACGTCTCCATAGCAGAACACAACGACAAGATACCTACGCGACTTTCCGAATGGTCGCAATCTCGGCTTTTCTGAGCCCTCCAACTTGATTAGTGTAAAAGTCTTCCCAACTGTAGGATTTGATGAGCCTTATGCCTTGAAGCACCTAAAGGACAGCGCGAAACAATTAGTTCTGTTTTTTAACAACATAAAGAAATGCATTAGACAAACCTCTGTCGTAAGTCTAATTCGTTTATCTGTAATCTTGACTCCTTTCTTTCGCTGCTTAAACATCACCCTTACTAAAAAGATTTGAATGGGGAATGCGAGGAGTAAAACCTTTCAAGTGTGATCAAGGAATAGGTGAAACAGACGAAATATAAAGATGATCAAGACTCACCCCTAATCCGACCAAAGCAGAATATCCAAGCTATTCAACGCAATGAAAACTCGGGATATTGATCTGTACGCGTGGAAAACTTACAGTTCCAATGAGCAGGCCGATCCCAATACAAATCTTTTAAAAGTGATTCAAAACTAACGTTGTACAACAGAAAATGAAATTACCTGGATTGGAGATACCCAGAGACTAAGGATAAAGCATTTATTGACCAGGTCCAAAATGGTAACCGCCGGAATTAACGAGCACTTACTTATGTCCAAATGCCGCAAATCGATCCAACCTAGCTGAATCTGCTGATATCATGGTTGTGATTTGACCGACACTGTGGTCCAGTCTAGCCCGCCCAGATAATCGTAGAGATTTGCGGAAAATATTTCCAATAATCTAACGAGATGAGTACGACACGTCGAATTTTCCATGCTCAAAAACACATACCCCAGTCCGTACAGATAAGCCCACTGCCATGCTCACTATCATGGAAGTAATACATAAGACGATGAATTAAGTGTTACGCGAGCGAACTTGCTTTGCATATACTGGTTCGTCATCTATTAAATGTCAACGAAACACTTCAGTGAAAATCTGAATACAATTTACCAAACTGGCAACCTCTAGTCAAACAGCATTTATTGATGTTTTGAATGTTGGTTATGAAACTTTCGTACCTTGCATGGCAAACAGCCCTATTGCCAATCCGATGCCATACCCAATTCCCTGAGGTTGTTTGATACCAGAGGCAGTCCTCTGAGCGTCGGAAAGATGATAGTATATGTAAGACTTTGTCAACCATGTCAAGATTACTTTGCTCAACAGCGGTGTCGTGGTCTTGAGGGTATCTAAGCTTCGCGTTAGAGACCAACAACAATTAAGGACGACCCAAACTCACCAGAGAATAATTTAAGGATTCCAGCGGTCCAAATCTGGAAGAAAAATGTATCGTGTAGAGTCTTGGTCAACGACGCGTCATAAATCGGTGCTCCAGTGTTCTTCCTTCCCCGAAAACAGGACATGTACCATTTCGAATCAGGTCGATCGGGATCGACTTTCTCCCGGTCGTCAATGCTCATTGCTTCGTCCCCTTCCTTAGTAGACGAGGGCGACCTATTCGAGACTCCGTGTAATCTGCTAAGCTTCTCACGCAAATGGCGAGGCCATTTTTCCGGTTCACAACGTGAAAAAAAGCTTGCTTCGACCGCATCGGTGATCGTTCCAGTCAGTCGAGCGTGGGGAAGCTCCCATAGGTCTGATTTCAACAAGTTAGTGAAATCGCCAGCCGACATGACCAGAAGACGTACCTTCTTTTTGCAGAGGTCGTGAGAATCCGACACTGAGGAACGGTCCGAGCCAGTGAAAGATCAGTCTCGAAAGCAGTCTAAGGCGCGATACATGAATCTTTTTTCATGGAATATCATCACGTGGATAGGACTTACGGTGCGCTATTTTCAGGAAGAATTTTGCCTGTCCCGAACGAAGGAGGTGCTGGTGGAGGGTTGAACGGGTTGCGAAACTTGAATCGCATTCCAAAACACTGTGATGAGGTGCTAAGAGCCCCTATAAAGGCCGCTTCGGCGCCAAAATTCGAAGTACCTGGGTCAATGACGCGTTCCGGCCCGAACATCAAATTCCCAGGATCTGTATTCCATATGCTAGTAGATTGTAGATAGTAGTGGATATCATCAAACTTCCTTGTTCGCCGGAGACTGTGACTCACCTTGCCGTGACGTCGAACCAACGTCACTGGCAAGTGTTGACAGTACGTTTTAATGGTACTCTGGCGTTCTCGACTGTCGACTCCGCCCAATGGCCCGGTAGGGGCAGAAACAATGAACAGTATACCCGACTGATCGTTGAAAGTCCAACTACACCTGCTATCATGATGGGATTAGTTTCGCAGCGATTCACGCTCGTTGTTTCAACTTCAGAAATGTATTACGAGCTCAAGATCATATCTCGGCCCGAAAAATTTAAATTTAAAAATAAAACATTGGGTCAACTCACATCAACTGGTATCACTGCAGAGTAGAAGGATAGAGCACTGGGCCCACCATTTATCCAATCCCTGCTGTCACATCTATATGATGTCAAAAAATCGCTCATGATCGAGGAACGACGTCATAAATGGTCACGCCTCAGCACTCGCGCCATTCTCTACCCGGCTCTCATCCAGCTTAGGCCAGCCTTCGCGTCCACCATGTCAAACCCCCACAAACAAGAGGTAAATTTTACCAAATATGGCTCTTTCAATGGTCCAAATGGCCTAAAGAGGGCTTTGGTAGATGTACGAATATTACGGCCAGTACAGGCACGCCACAGGCGACAACGATGTTCAAGAGCGCTGGGCGCGACAGCTTACATGGGAGATTGCCCGTCATGCGGTTGGCGAAGAAATTGTCGTGTACCCTCTCATGGAAAAGCATCTCGGTGAGAAGGGCCTTGAGCTTACGAACCAGGACCGTACAGACCACCAAGTATGTCTTGCCATTTCGGGTACTCGTTGATTAAAGCGTTAACTTTTTGGATGCAGTACGTCAAAGAAAGGCTGCACCGCCTCGAGTCCCTTGCTCCCGGCTCCGATGAACATTCCCAGCTGCTCAGTGACATCATGGACCACTTGCATAAACACAACGACAGTGAGGAGAGGAAGGATCTGCCTCTCCTCGAGCCATATCTGGGTTCAGATGGAAGTGTGGCTGCTGCCAAGAGTTTTTTTAGGACAAAGAAGTTCGTCCCTACTCGGTAAGTTGCTATATGCCCACGATGTTACATTTTCCTGACTTCAGGAGTAGAAGCCACCCATCGGCACCAAATAGGCCACCTCTCGAGACATTCGTCGGGTTCTTGACAGCACCGATTGATAAGCTCAGAGATGCGTTTGCAAAATTTCCAACCGAGGAGATGGGGCGAAGCAGAGACAGATGCTCATCAAAACCGATAACTGTCCATGTTCTGTGTTTAATGAATTGCACTTCAGTCTCCTGGTGTATGAAGCCAGTACTCCGTGAACCGCTAGAGGCACAACACAGTATTTCATTTTACCGTAAGAATGGCGGAGCGGAGCGTCCCAGAAAGGTACCTCTTGGAATGGAAAGACTGCCAGAGGATACATGTTGAATTGAAGTCTGGTGGGCGTCGTTGGTTGTCAGTCACGTAGGATCTGACTGCAGTGACCTTCTAGAGATTCTACTAAGCTCTATAGCGGTAGGCATCTGTGATTTCGTTGAATTTGAAGGAAGTAGAACCGCGAACGAAAAACATGACAGTCCAACTTCAAGTGTTCGCTTAGTAATAGCGCCCATTCCGACACCGTCTCCGCGGCTCTCCCGGTGTCTGAGCATTGCGAGGGCTCAATGGCGCCAGCTTTCCTGATCGTCTTCGCAGAGCCCGGAGAACAAGTCCAAATCGAAGAATTTCAAGGTTAGGCTATCAGTATTCAACACCTCTCACTTCCACGTCCTTACCAACTTGAATTTCTAAAGATTGGTACAACAACGAACATGTACCTCTGCGCTTAAACTACCTCACATCCTTTCTCACCGGCGCTAGATTCTCCTCCAAAGATTCGCTAACGCCGTCATGGGTCGCCATGTACGATGTCGACGACACCGAAACATTCCGACATGAGAGCTACGCACGTTTGCGGGCGAACCGGAGCGCTCGGGAGGCCGACCTTGTGAAGCGGCTAGAAATTCTAGATCGGAGGTTGTGCGAAGTTGTGTGGGACTCGGGAGTGTCAAAGGAAACGTCGTCATTGAGATCGACAAACCCGACACCGTTTATCGTCACGCATGGAGTAGGTTTGCATGAGGATGCCGAGATCGATGACTGGGCGCAAAGGGTGTGGAATAAGTCGGTGGATGTTGATGGGTGGTTGAGGATGAGAATTTTGGAATGTTTTGAGAATGGTAAAACGGGGACTGGTGTTGGAAGTGGACCGGAAGAACAAGTTGTCCCAAAGTATCTTGTTGTCCACGGTAGGTGATCGGTCTGTTCTTTGACCGATTGAGGCTGACTATTTTCAGAGCTCGCTTCGAATTCTTCTATGGCGGTCGGTAATGTCGTTCACAAGAACAGCGGCGAAATAGTCGAATGGAGGACATGGGAGTTGTATAGGGCATATCCCGGAATTGCGCAAGGAAATCTGGAGTGATGTGTTAAATGGCAATGCGGTGGGGCGAATAGCGAGCCTACCAATGCATCAAAACCTTCAATTGCTCCGAGTCCGAGTCACGTATCATTTCCCCTGAGTAACATTCGGCATCCGTCTGTATCATCGCTCCCATGAAGTTGCTGTATATTCTCGAGCGCTCGAAGAGCTTAACGCCTTGTATTCAGCCATGTAGGCGTCAATGAGTATCGTGACACACTGGGCCACAACCTATCCCTCTCTGACCCGCCAAGTCTATCCAAGGTCCCTCATTCGGCGAAGCGGACGCATGGCTAGAAAGCCAATGGTTTTAAACATAAACCCGAGGGTTCTAGGGTCTTCCCGGAACCAAGGTGTGAAGCACCGAAATCCTGCTACATTTTAGAATTCTTGGACGGGACCTGCAGGATCAGGAATGTCCTTACACCACACATGTATAGCCATCACCCGAATGCAAACACGCTACAGTGGTGTTTAGAGCAGACTGCAGACGAAAAGGATAAAGTAGATAAAGCATATGATATGATCATCTGGGGGATGCATCATATCAATGAAATGGCGCTTGTCCACCCCTTCTATAGTGAGTTGTCACAGATGGCGGGCAGATGAAACCCATGAATTAAAGTGGTTATTGCAACTGTAAGTCGAAAGGTAAAATGTCGTTCAGTTCAAAAAAGGAAGCATAAAGAGCACAGTACGCGCCTAAGATATATGACCCATCTAGTGCCTAGCAACTACAGACCAGCGTCCCCAATTTGTGCTGGGCGTTTCCCCGTCCTCTTGCTGCATTTCTCAACCAACAACCGGTCAACCTCTGCCCAGCCCTGTGCATAATCGATTTCTGGGTGGTCTAACACTACGAGCAGATCACCTGGATCCTCGAAACTCCATGATGAGCACAAGTCTTGCAAATTGGGGAATAGGAGGTGAAGAAAGTCGGCAACATTGATGGGGTCATCTATGGAAGACTTGCCAATATCAAAGTACTCCAGTTTGAGACCGGGGACGATTTCAGTCAACTCCTTGGGGTCTGGAATATCATCGATCGCATTCAGTCGGAGCGACAGCTGGCAGAGCTCGGGACAGGACGTAGCAAGAGTCACAAGACCACGGAGGGTGACGTTCGCGTCATCAAAGGAAGTTGACCACTCAGGAAGGTGCAAGGCCTCCAGACGGGGCCATGCATTCGCCAACATCGCCAACTCCCAATTATCCAGAAGAACAAGCCCATTAAGGTCGATTTCGATATCTCTCAAGTCTGTGAATGGGACTAAGGATGAAAACGTGCGTAACTCGGTAACCGGCGAGAAACCAACGTCATCTAAAAATTCGGCTTGTGTGAGCATCAGTGATTTTAGTGGAAGCCCGCTTTTCCAGCGCCGAAGGGTATCGAAGAATGGATCAAGCTCCCATAAGTATGTTATTGGACGGCGTGAAATCGAAAGAGACTGGAGTGTCTCAAATCCTCTAAGTTTCAAAACGTTTTGTACAGCAACCAGGCTGTCCGTTTCAATCCCGAATTCCACGATACTCTCAAAAACGCGTTTGCAAGTGTGCGTCAGGGTGAACTTTTCAAGTTCGGTGGAATGTATGGATATCATGACGTTCTTTAGCCGTGGCAAGGTAGCAAGATGAGATAGGACTTGGTTGCTCAATCGCGAAGGGCGGGCATAGAACTCTTCAAGATGATGAAAGCTGCAGTAGAGCTGGAGGAGGTCGGGCTGTGGGCCAAAATCCCCCAGCACTTCACGAAAGTGCCCATCCCATATTGCATCGACATAGAAGGACGTGATTCCTATTGCGGACGAGAGGGCAGACCGTACATTGTGCCAGATATGTGGCGGAAAGAAACATCTGTCAAGCCGTTCCATGAAATTGTCCCCCGTGAAATTGATGCGAATGGTCCGCAATGAGTTCCCCACGACCAACCGGGGGTAATGTGCCATGAAGTCAAATGAGTCTAGAGGTAATACTAGATGGTTGAGCCTAGACAAAAGTGGCCCTTCGGGGTGGTATGACAAAATATCCAGAATCCGATCATCCAGAGACAAAAGGTAATGCTGGGAATCCCTTCCTGGCAATGTCATTCTCCTGATTCGATGACTGTAATGATGAAGTCTCTCATAATCCGATGGAATCGGTTGTCGAAGGATGCGCTGAGATATTGCCGGTTAAGCAAGAGACTACCTTTCCCTCTTGAAACAAGGAACTTACCAAGGAAGAGCGATTAAAAATTGGGTTTGGTTCTTCGATGAAATGGACATCTGGGGACAGCAACTTGATCAATGGAATGACAGACTCCTGTGAATGCCACAATATGTCTAGCGCAGGATCCGAAAACATTTTGCAAGTTCTGGCGAGTGCAGCAAGGCTAGCGGGTTCGAGAATGTGCTCAAAGATGTTGGTGAGGATCTCATGGATATTCAAACAGGGATGGTTGGGCATGTCAAGTGATCGGAGTGGTTTACTGGGAATGACGTCCGAAATCCAAGAAATTGTGCAGTAATAGGGTGATACGTACATGGTAGACAGTTGCCACTGATTCGCTGCGCATCAATGAAGAGGTGAGAGGGAGGACTCAGGAGATCTGGAATGCCTTGCGAAGGTAATCGGTGAAAGTCGTATGACTCGCCGCCCCAATAGCCACCCAACACGATTTGAGTGTATACATCATGATATGTCCATTAGGGCACACTGGAGGTCACGCGACGGTTGTACTTAGTTGGAAACTTAATGTTGCGAATATCTCGGAATCAAACCTATCATTGTAATACAATTACTAAATACAAATTATCGATCAACTACGACATAATCCAACTAATTGATACAATCGAACTACAACACCAAACGTTTACCAAATGAGTTGGCCGCTGCGGGGCTGGTGCGTTAGCAACGAACTGGACCAAGTAGAAGACACTGCTTACCCATCAATGTAGTATTCACCACCAGTCATGTAGCTAGCATGATCGGAAAGCAAGAGAACCGCCTGGCCAGTCATCTCGTGCGGCTAGGCAAAGTCACGCCTGTTAGCAGAGAGCTACTACTCCGAAATACTGATTGCACAGACCTCAGCAAAGCGTCCAAGGGGCAACGCTTTCGACTGATACTCAAGCACTTTGTTGTCCATGTGTGAGGTCTGGTCGGTTTTGGCTAGAGGAAGCAT
Organism: Tricholoma flavovirens; assembly: GCA_003313805.1. Classification (NCBI taxonomy): domain Eukaryota; kingdom Fungi; phylum Basidiomycota; class Agaricomycetes; order Agaricales; family Tricholomataceae; genus Tricholoma; species Tricholoma flavovirens. The sequence goes on from QLOK01004593.1 coordinate 21,149, forward strand.
AAATTTATGAGTTGCGATCAGCTCAACCAGGACGCACTATAACCAGGAGCGACCGCGTTCACTCTAATGCCATGCTTCGCCCACTCCGCGGCCAGCCCTTTTGTCAAGTTTGCGACCGCAGCTTTGGAAGAGTTGTAGAATACCTGACGTTGAAACGGATCAGCAGAGCTAACATCACCATATTTCAGAAAGTACCTGAGTCAATGGCTCATTCATTGATGTTTGGTTGATTATTTGCGAGCTCATGGAAGACGTAATGACGATGGAGCCTTTGGTCTTCTGATCCAACCAAAGTCTATTGGAGTGGTCAAATTCAAGTTAGTGTGCAGGTGGCATGTCAGGTAACACAAACTTGGAGACTGCGCGAGCAGTATTGAATACTCCGAATACGTTGACATCATAGACTTTACGGAAGTCATCATGGGTGAGTTCAAGTGCGGGTTTGACCACGGAGATGCCTGCGTTCTGAAGCGAAGCCGATTGAGAGGAGGGGAAGATTAGAAGAGGAAACGAATGCGCACTGCAATGAGTCCGGTAATGGGTCCCATGTCTTTGTTGATCACCTTCATGGTGTTATTGACCAGATCCGTATCGGTAACATCGCATTTATACGCCTACTTGGTTGTGTTCCGTGAGCTGTGGGGGGGGGGGGGNNNAAAAAAAATGCGCATATACAGACCTTAGCCTTTATACCAAATTCTTTCCCGACCTGCTCCGTAACTTCTTCCGCGTTTGTGGAGGCCCTAGAAGGAAAAGATACTTCATGATGCGTCCTCAAATAGGACTTGTCCTAAACGAGGTATGACTAACCTATAGATGACAGCAACATTTGCACCCGCCCGTGCCACAGCTCTCGTGTACGCATATCCGATACCACGATTACCGCCTGTGATAACGATGCATTTGCCTACGCTCGAGGATAAGACGAGAGGCGGAAAACTCTGAAGAAAAGCCACATACCGGAGAAGTTTATTGAGAATGCAGAAGAAGACATGGTTGCGATACGGATAAGAGAGCGTGTGTGGTGGTGGGAGATGGGTAAGCGATTGAAAGAGTGAATGAACAAGCCAATTGACTTTATAGACCTCGGCTGTCTGAGATGGTACGTCATGCTATGAATTGAAAGTGAACTGTGTGTGCCAAAAATAGACATAGCCGGAGGTCGACTTGAAGTTACCATCATGATCAACCTCACGGTCTCGTTCCGTGCGTCCTGTCGGACATCGTGTCGATGCTGCCTAATCTTACCTCCGAAGCATTCCAGGCTTCAGCCTCGAACTAAGCCTCGAGGGGACTTCCCGTACTCATCAATAATTCTGGAAGTACGTTTATGTTTTCCATCAACATACTTGGATGCTGACAGTCTCATGGTAGTACTTACTATCGCACCAATCTGAGTAAAGCGCCCGAAGACCAGATTACGCCGTCACGGCCAGTTCCTTTTTTTTGACCCATGGTAAGTATAGACAGTACCAGGCGTTTGGCTACTAGCCCGGCGGCCGACCGTTTCTTCCAAAGCACATGGAATACAACATGTCGAGCTATAGGGGTATACAACTATCCAAGCAGCCTTTACCGCTGAGTGACGTGTACAACGTGACGTTCGATGCGGCGTGGCCGCAGTGGTGCCTGCTTGAGAATGTTTCTGGTGCCAACTTGAACTTCAACTGATGGCGGCCAGCCTCTCAGAGGAGTCATCATGGATTATCCAATACAATCTGGGGAAAAAATCTGAATTTGGCCCAACAATCGAAACAAGTCTAGAATATGTGGCACCCATCTTGCGTTAGATGTGTCACGGTGCCTGCTCCGACGGATCGCACATGAATTTGCCACTTCATACGCTCACGAATGGCGATCAACTTTCCTTAGCCTAAGTTTTCGGCTGCATGGTTCCTTGGATCCTTGATTAATGCATCATTAATGCGTGGCTTGTGATGCTCGATCACGGATCCTTAAAATTGCAAGGCCGTTCAACGCCTTTTGATTTTTTTGGGGAGCCCTTCTTCTACTATCGACTACATCGTGGCTGGGTCGCTAACCATGCCGACCATTGGGCATCCCGACGACATCAAGTCTGAAAGCTCGATGCCATTAGCCGCCCCTATTATCGAAGGTAGCCAGAGAAGCAGGTTGAAATCTGTTATTCTGGTTTTGACTTGCACGTTTGCCATGGTCGTCGACGTACGAGAATTTTTCCCCCTAACGTACGGCTTCACCGACAAATAATGGACTCGACAGAGTGCGAATGGCACATCTGTTTCTGTCTCCCTTGCGACGATAGGTAGAGATCTCCACGTTCAGGAGACACAATTACAGTGGCTGTTATCGGCATACTCTTTGAGCGCGGTTAGCATTATTTAGCAGCTTCCCATTTTGTGGGAGGATACTAACATTATGTCCCGGTCCGCCCATAGGGTTGTCTATTAATTGTTTTTGGTCGAATGGCGGATATATACGGACGCAAGAAGATGTTTTCGTTAGGATCACTGCTATTAGCAGCTGTCACCCTCGGGTGTGGGTTTACAAAAGGTGAATTTAGCATACTATTGTGTCTGAGTCATTGCTTAATTCGTTTCAGCATTTACTACGCTCGTAATCCTAAGATCAATTCAAGGCATAGGTGCAGCTGCCGCAATGCCAGCCTCAGTCAGTATATTTTCGCTCCACGTTGAACGAGCATAATGATGGTTATCTCCTTCCTTAGCTAGGCATTCTTGCACGATCATTTCCGCCCTCACGCGCTCGATCTATCGCATTTGCCACCTTTGCGGCCGGTGCACCAATTGGCGGTGCTTTCGGTACTGTTCTTGGAGGTTTACTTGTTCAGAGTTCAGGGTAAATTTTCTCTGGGCTTTCCTTTCTGTTTGACGTCTGACGATACCTTCGCAACAGCCCATCATGGCGCTCCTCATTTTATCTGTCATGTTGCCTCACCATCCTCTGTTTAATTGGAAGCTTTTTCTCTTTTGACGCAGATATTCCATCTACGGAACATGACCGTCGTATCGATTGGTTAGGGGCCTTCCTTGTAACAACAGGATTGGTTTTCATCGTATTTGTGCTTGGGCAAGGTGAAATTGCACCGCAAAAGTGGAAGACCCCATGTATGTTCTTCTCTTTTCTGATCTTTCTTTCGAGAATTGAGAACGACGCTAGACATCATTGCCCTCCTCTCCCTCGGGGTAATCTTAATCATGATCTTTGTTCTGTGGCAATGGCACCTCGAAAGAGTGCACAACGACCAAAATGCGCCATTTTCCCTCCTATTGCCTCCTCCCCTTGTGAAAATGTCCCTGTGGACACGAGCCAACGGTCGATTTGGCGTGATGATGTTCATCGCGTTCTTAACCTGGTGCACGTTTCTTTCCTGGGCATTCTGGGTACAGGTACTTGGATATATTTTTCCTCATGCGGCCCGATCGAAATGTTACTGATATCGGCCCCAGCTGTATTATCAAGATTACATTGGCTACTCTCCTATCCGCACGACAGTGCGTTTGGCGCCCATGTTTGTCTCTGGCATCGTTTGCAACATCGTTGTCGCAGTTATTGTGGGGCGCATACCAATGATTTATCTCGTCGGTCAGTCCCCGTGATGTTTCTCTAGCATAGACCCTATGTCTCACCCTCTCCATATTATTATCATTCCGTCTTTCAGTGACTGGTACCCTCGGCTCAACAACGGCATGTCTCTTCTTCGCCTTGATCGACCCATCCGCGCCCTATTGGGCATTCGGGTTTCCAGCGGCCATCGTCTCCGTCATCGGTGCTGATTTTGTGTGTGCTTCCGGCACCCTGTTCATTGCCAAGATTTCATTAGAACACGAGCAGAGTCTTTCGGGGGCCTTGTTTCAGACTATGATACAGGCATGGGAACGTTTTGCTCATCTCCGAGTGTTATATTGATCAGCTCTTCGTTCGATCTTACAGTTAGGAACAGCATTCGGTGCAACAGTGACAACCGTCGTATTTAATCGAGTTACGTTGCATGGTTCAACGCTTCCAGTGATGGCCAATCCCCAGCCGAAGTTGAACAGCTATCAAGCTGCGCAATGGACCGCTTTTGCATTTGGCGTGTTGGGTAAGATTTTTTGTCTTTCAGCGTGATCGTGCGATCATCTGATCTGTGATGCGGGATAGCTACCCTTTTAGCAATCACTTTCTTCCGAGGGGTTGGCATAGTCGGATATCATAATTGCCGTCGGAACAGATGCGGTAAATGCTGAACATTGAACCACTGGTCCTTCACATGAACTGAGCGTCTCTCCGGCATCTGGCAGCATCTGGCTTGTGTCGAAAATGACCATAATAGATTCTGACCGCGTGGACAGCGCGTATCCATAAATAGGCTGAATATTTACGATTCAAGTCTCTTAGCTGCTCTTTGAGTTGGCCGAGATTGGTCGAGATTGGCCGATTGGTGCCAGTGCCGGACAAACCGCACTAAACGCCCAACGTTTAACCAGAATTATGGGGTAGTTAAGAGTAGTTCCGTCTATCTATTGAGGATGTTTGGTGTTCACTGTCGTACGGAGTAACTTAACAGAAAATCGAAACCACTGGTATCTTTTACTATATGTCGGAGGTTCAATCTCAATCAGGAAAATGCGCATGGGAATATATAATTCGTCTCCGCGTCCCTTGCAATTGCACAACCTGTACTTACTATTATCCTGATTGAATGGCAGTGAATGGCATGGCCGATAGCTCATGATCCGCACCTTTTCAGTGGGTTCGTCAGTTGCCAACTTGCCTGTGGGACGTGTGACATGCTGAAAGTTTTCGTCCAGCAAATGGGTGGATTGGGTACATTAGTGGTGTGTAAAGCTATTTGGGTTGCAGATGTAGTTACAAGCAGAATACTTGTGCGAAAACACCTATTACATACCACGTGCCGCAGGCAGAGAAATAAATTGTGAAAATTTCCTGGTGTGAGTCTGACACTTCGTCTGGCAAATTTGTCAACCCACCTGTGTGACGCGGGACAAGCGTGACCATTCATCAGGTTCGGAAGAGTGTGTGATGCGTGACTGACGAATTGAATGGATGTAAACATACCACTAAACCGAAAGGTTGCAGATGCGTCTGTAGAACATGTTTGATGTGTTGCATTGCCATACGGAAGGCCGATATGGAGATTATCGCGAGATGTATACGTATTGGTGTTTACTGTCCAACTGCCTGAGTACGTGATGAAAGGATCTCCATCATTAGCCTCTCCGCTGATAGCGGTGTATTCTGGCCTGCAGAGATGACCACGAAATCCACAGAAGTCCCTGCGATGCGAGAGGAAGCGTCGGCGATCTGAGCCATTGCCTAGAACTGGGCGGCGAAGGATCCATATATGACGAATTATACGGCGTGCCTCCATCGATCGAGACAAACGCCCATTGTGATGCCTTCGCATTCAATGTGTTTCCAAAGAAAAGCCACTGATGTCCCTGCACAAAAGTTCAGGCCACGTGGAGATGATTGCAAAACTGTCGAGTATGTACTCACCTCGAAACTGCATACTGAGTGAGCCATAAGTACCAGTGTCACCGTTGTTGTCTGCTGCGAATGCAGGCCACATGGCGCTACCAACAAACCACCGCTCCACGAAAACTACACTCCAGGTAGCCCCGCTGGTCGTTATCTGGGCTGCGGGGTCGTCGAGAACGATGCTGGCCATTGGAAACGAGAGAAATTGATCTGTTGGTTCGGGGATTGGAATAAATAGTGAACAGAATGTGCTGGCAAGACGCTGACCGTCCTACGACTCCAAGAGGGCAAGCAACGTAGGATACGTCATCGTCATATATATATATATATTTATGGGGCTTGAAGCGCCAAAAAAACCTCTGATGATCATCATGTAGTCTGACAATGATTTGAATTGTGGTTAGGGAGTCCCATTACGGGCGGCAGCGCAAACGGGAAAATGACTGTACGTTAGAACTGCTTTGATGGAATATTCGGTTTGACTCTTGGTCACGTGTATATTGTCCAACATAACAAACTATTACATAATAAAATACAATTTATGTGAATTACAGGCACGACTGCTTTATGGCTGGAAACTTCGCCAACATTTAGGCTATCGGCCTTCGATCCAAACGCGCATTGAGATTATGCTGCGTACACTTCTGTCGCCTTTGCGTGGTCATTTCGACTCATCCCCTCATACCCCGAAGATTTCTTTACCGGCTTCGGTTCCAGATGAGGATGAGCTCGCTCCTGAAGATTTTGCGCGAGACGTGATGATTGAGCTTATGCGCAACTCTGTGGAGAATCTCAAGCTGGCGCATGATACCAAAACCAAAAAGCTAGTATGTATGGATCCGTCATTTTGATAACTTATATTTAAGTGGTGTATCCAAGGTGCTGTCCGAGATACACACAATTATGCTGCAGAAAGTTGACACGAAAGATGCGTTTCGACAGCTGGACGGATTTCTGGTTTTGATGAGCGTTCTCTCGAATGTGCACGACTACAGGAATGATTTCGTTGTGGAACCTGAAAAGGAAATGCTGGAGGGAGTTATGGAAATCATGAGTCTTGTATTCATGTGCATGTCGGAGGCTATAAACCAGCATTCCGAGAACGGGGAGTACTTTCAGGTGTGTGAATTGAAATTGTCGATGCCCTGTAATATAACTTGAACCGGCGCGACTACAGACTATCATAGGCTATGATTCACTTTCTGACGCGTTGCACACCCTTATCTCGGATAAAAGAACTGTCGACTACACACTTGGTCTTTTACTCTCATTCGCCATCCATAACTTCCGCGCATCAGACATATTCTCCAGCATTCGCGGCACGCAGGAAGATAATCTCGAAAATGTCATTGGGATGTTTGAGTCCCGACTAGGCACAATCCGTCACCCAGGCGCCATGCTTATTCTTTGGAGCGCGATACCTCAACTAACCGCAGGCAACGCATCCATGCGCTACATCGTTTTCAAACTTTTTGAGCTTCTCTCCCATGTCAGTCATCGTAATCAAGCTATACTGAGCAGTATGGGTATAGTGAAGTTGACCTTCGACCGCCTCTGTGAGGCACGGAGTGATGCGGCAGTGTCGGAGAAAGAACGACACACTTTGCAGAAACTGTTACGGCGCCTGCTAGAAATGGGTGCCACCACTTCGGAAGCTAGGGTGATCTTTCAAAGAGCCATTAGACCGGACGAAACCTTAGACACGGAGATATTAGACGTTATTAGATTTGGGATGAAGTCTCGTTGGCTGGAACATTTCTCAATGGAGTCTCCTGCTGCGCTACTGCTGACTGAAGATAACGTGAAGGGCCTGCCAGTTGCCGGATTTACGTTCATGGTGCGCCATAAATATACCGCGACTTTATTTTATAGCTGATATTTAGTGGAAGGCATGGGTCTGGATATCTGAACTACCCTCTGGTTGTCCGTCTACCTTTTTCACTGTCAAATTAACATCACGTTCGTTGTTGACCATGACTATTCACCCAGAGGGACACTTGGGGCTGTCCACAGCCGCCAATCTGCAGCCGGTGGTTTTCGACAAGTCTAAGGTTCCTAGATGCCGATGGACACATGTTACTTTGATCCACTACCCCAATCGTGTGTCGAACTCTAGTATACGTGGGTTTAGCTTCATTTTATCACCGAATGTCAAGTCTGCTCATTACTATACTAGGTCTGTTTGTTGACGGCGCATTGACCGACACGTTGGACTGGAGTTATCCAAAGCCGGAATCTTCTGCACAGATGGGAACATTCATAATCGGAGACGTTTCCGAGAAAGCTAGTATGAGCTGGTGTTTAGCGTCATGTTACCTTATTTCTACACCGTTGGGTTAGCGTCAGCTCCTTCGTCTGAAATTGTATGAGCTGCCTCACAGCTTCTCGTTGCAGGCGATGATCTTCCCAGATTCATACACCATCTTGGTCCACGATACGCCGGAAACTTCCAAGATCCGAACTTGATCAAGTTTCTAACGTACGAAGCGTCCACGTCTCTAAACATGTTCTTGTCGACCACTGCATTGAAAAACATGTCCATGTCTCCTCTAATCAAGGTGGTTAAGGGTGGGCTAGGTATTACCGAGTCGTCCATCACTTTCTCGGTTTCGCCACATAGCTCAACGCATCGAGACTTCAAGATGGATGGTGACGTGTTCGTCGTCAAGGCTGCGTGTCTCGACATGGCACTGTGGAAGATCGGGGGTGCAGCAGTTGCATTGCGGTTGGTTCAGGTAGCAAACGTCAGTCCATTGAATCCTGGATTTGCTTGTGAAATAAAGCGGAGCCTAGACCCCTCACGAGGTTTCGCGGGCGTTGGGTGTACTTACGGACGGGCTGAAGAATAGTTGGCAAAATTCGGAAGATATGGAACGACTTCGTGAGTCAAAAATTTCCGTGTTGCTTCACACATAGAGTGATATATCCAGGTGGCTATGAAATTCTGGCTGATATCCTGAGAGGAAAAAGTCAAATGATCAATATCACTGGGTTTGAAACCCTGTTCGAGTTTCTAGGACTGAATTTCCGCTCCCCCGAGTTCGTCCTACATCCTTTCATAACATGTTATCTGGTCTCATGCAGACTATGTCAGACAGTCGACAGTGCTGAATTCCCTGGCCTATCGAGCCATTGCACTTGATTTTGAGCTCTGGTCTCGCACACGCACAGAAATCCAACGGGTATATCTAGAACATTTCATAATGATTCTGCAGACCAGTCGCTTCAAGAGGTTCAATGTCTGGCAGCGAATTGCTAAACTCGGCCTTGTTCGGAGACTTCTTTTTGTCTTGCAGACTGGTTGGTTCCAACAGGATATGGCTCCGTTTGTGATGGATGCTCTGAGGGCGGCTATTCAAGCTCAATTCACGAAAGACGGCACGATCAAACCTGTCGTGTCCTATCTTGCGGCAAACTTGCATGAAAGTTTGTCACGCTCTGGCCTGTCCTTTGCCCTATAATGATTATTCTTTAGCGTCCAAACCCTCCGGTGCAATCTCTCCTCGTTCGATAATATCACCTATTGAAGATACGAACCCGCAATCCAAGGCCGAACAAGTCCTTGTGCTGCTTGTCTCAACACTATCCACTAAATCATACCTCACGAAGTTTGCTGCAGCTCTCCCACTAACGCGTATCTTGCTTCTCCTACTTGGTGGCGGGCCTTCGCCTATCGTTGCTACCCACATCCTATCTCTGATTGGTATAAGCAACTGCTTCTCTTCTTCCTTCGCACGAAAATTTGAGTTGATCAGTGGGTGGAGCGTGTTGAAGGCTGTGCTTCCGTACAGTTGGGATTCCAGCGTAAGCCAGGCTTCGATTGACATACTGCTTGGGCGATGCAGATATATACAAAGTTCAAATGACCAAGACTCGAATATCGTCGTTTGTCCAAATATTGTTCCTGCGATAATGTCAGCTATGCACGCTGGCCTTATTGCTGTTGCGAACAACTGTGAAGTGTCTGATGCTGTCGAAGGTGTGCTGCCTGCTTTGATGACGTTGAACGGATAATAATATCGCACTTGCAGCATCTTCTGGGCAACTTTCGTGGACGACAGAATCAAATATGGAAACATTAGTGGAGAAATTCATGGAACTGCATGCATCCAGTCCTACCTTTCGTCAGGTTTTCAAGTCGCAACAAACCGCTCAGCAGTTCGTGGATGCGTACAAGTCATTCGTGACTAAGGTCATTGCAGCTCCAGAAATCAACCAGTGGACAAGTCGGATTTTGGAGAAGCTCACCCATTTTGGGCTGGCTTTGGCGATCGATGTACATATTAATGGGACACAAAAACGGGAGGTTGGTTGAGCACACTCTCATCGGGCTGAGACATAAATGGACTTTTCTAGATATTGGAGACGTTACAGTCAGCAGAGACCATCCTTAACCCGACCGCAGACAAAATAGCCATAGATCCCAATCTTGTTATGGATGCACGGTCAATGCGGCAACGTATTGCCTCGGCTAGATTCAGTATGCAGGTCGGCGAAAGAAATGTCATCAAGACTATTGCCCGGCTATCCGAGTGGCGGAAGACGATTCAAGTTTCGGAACGAAAGCGTTTGCGGAAAACGGTCTTGGATCTGTGTGTAGAGCTTCTCTATTTTTGACTGCTATGATATTTATACTCTCCTCGACTCTAGGCGAGAGACCCAACGGCAGATATCGTGTTTGCATCAATGGATCCACTTGTTGACGTCGGAACGAGGATTGTGGCCTCGTCAAGAGACGCGCTTATGGCGATTAGACGAAACCGAAGGTCCATATCGAATACGGTATGTAGCTGAGACGATTCGCTGTGCTTTTATGCGACTGCCCTACCTCCCTGCAGGAAAAAATTCGAACCCCAAAATGATAAAGCCCCGAGTTCGAGGGTTGATGCAAAAGAGGAACACGATCGGGATGTTCAAGCTCCCGTAATAGATACGACGCCTGTGAATCAAGTTGAAGTTCCGCCGTGGGCCGAATCGTACGAGATTTCTGGTAACGAGATGGACGGTTGGTGTGAAATGATCCGGTTCAGCAGTTTGTTCAATGTTGTACAGATAAACAACTTGCGGAAGAGATCGCCGATGATAAGCATCGCAGGGTACGACATGAGTTGGAACCTGGAGACGTGATTGAAGCTGTGGGCACAGTTGCACGTGTTGCAGGAGTGGATTCATCCCGTCAGCATCACATCTACTCCAATATTTTTCCGTGTGTCTGACTAGAATGTTTTTTCATATAGCCGGGTTGCTCATTATCGGCCGCACACATTTGTATATGCTCGACGGACTTGTTGAAGATGATGACGGAGAAGTGATTGAAGCCAATGAGGCTCCTAAGCATCTTTTTTTCGTTCCCGGAAGCATCGTCGAGCTCGACGGTCCACAAAGGGCACAGCGGTGGTAAGTGATCGAAACATTAATTAGCCTCCCATGATTCGATCTGTTACTGTTAGGTCTCATGATCAAATCGCAACATACGGCGACAGAACGTTTTTGTTCCGCGACGTGGCGTGAGTGTCCACTCCTCACTGACATCCCTCGCTGTAACTCGTGCGTCAGATTGGAAATCTACTTTAAAGACAGCCGATCTCTCCTGATTGTCTTTCTGATGGAACAGAAGCGCGCCGCAATTGACCAGCAGCTTAGTGAAATTATTGGTCGGCATTCTTCCGAAATACCTCTGACCCCAGGCCTCCCTCGGACGCCCAAGACGCCCAAGACGCCTCGCATTGGTTCCAGGGTCATGTCAGGATTTCGTGTAGACGAATTATCCGCAGCTCAGCGGAAATGGCAATCTCGAGAAATAAGCAATGTAGGCCTTTGATTCATGCTCTAGTGGGATTGAAGATAGAGATGTCAAGCAGTTCACCTACATCAGCATACTAAACCAAATATCAGGACGAACACCTAGTGACGCAACACAATATCCTGTCTTTCGTAAGTATTCATCAAATTTGTTTAAATTTTATGGTTGTTGAACATCGTGTAGCTTGGGTCCTGAAGGATTATACCTCACAAACCCTGGATCTCCATTCGCCAGATTCCTATCGAGAGTAGGTTTGGAACTTGAATATGAACTCACTCCTGATATTCCTGTCGTTAGCCTAACTAAGCCCATGGGCGCGCTAACCCCCGCCCGTAAGGAGGCAGCAGAGACGCGATATGCTAACTTACAGAGTGTCGGCGAGGAACCGTTCCACTATGGAACTCACTTCAGTTCTTCAATGATTGTGTGCCACTTTCTGATACGAATTTATCCCTTTACCAACATGTTTAAAACGCTGCAAGGTGGAGATTGGGATTTGCCCGATCGACTTTTCAGGTGACCTCCGATTGTGCTTAATTGAGTGGAACGCCTAACATCTATCATTCCTAGTGATATTGCCAGAGCATACGAGTCGGCTGCCCAAGATGTTCGTGGAGACGTTCGCGAACTAATTCCTGAGTTTTTCACTTGCCCTGAGAAAGTATAATTTTGCTTGCACAAGTATTGACCATTAACCCCATGCATTGATTCTGTAGGTTCCTCGAGAATTCTTCCAACTTGGATTTTGGAATCCAGCACAGCACGGGTGAACGAATACACGATGTAAAACTACCTCCGTGGGCACACAAGGATCCTCTTTTGTTCGTCGTCTTGAATCGGCAGGTAAGACTGGCGCGAGATCGATATATCACAGTCTAGCTAATGTATATGTCAGGCACTCGAGAGCCCTTACGTTAGCGAACACCTTCCCGCATGGGTAGATTTGATATGGGGTTGCAAGCAACGTGACCCAGAATCTTCGAATGTCTTTCACCCTCTCTCATATGAGGGATCGATAGGTCTGTTATTGGCAGTATTTTTGACGTTTCCTTCCTTACTCTACGCTAGACCTGGACAAAATCACAGACGAGCTTGAACGCGAGGCAACGGTCGGAATAATTCATAATTGTCAGCAAATTTTCTATCCATTGGAATGTCCCTAACTTCATTTTCAGTCGGACAAACTCCCCGCAAACTGTTTAATGCGCCTCATCCCCAGCGCCTGAATCATGGACTTGCGACTCTGCCAATCGGAATGTTGTACGGCGTCGAAGAAGATCCTCAGCTTCTTGTTCAAGAGAGCCGTTGTTTCAAAGGTGTGCAAGTCGGGTTGGCTCGATGTATTATAGTAATCGCAGTCTTTCAGATCTGGGACCCACTACTCCCGTCCGTGAACTTGTGTTAGATATCGTCGGAGAGAAAATCATACCATGTCCGGAAGGGGTGCTCTGTGCACCTCTGCATCCGCATGAGCAAATTGAATGGCGAAGGACAGAGTTACGCGTTGTAGTGGATCAAAGGGTAACCACATATGTTCTTTCCTTCCTTTTCGTGCATCTGACAATTTCTTAAGGTAGTACAAGTAATTGAGAATGCATTCTGCAATTGTGCAACTTTCGCAGATCCTCAATGTCTGGTCACAGGCTCGAGCGATTACACTGTTCGCCTTTGGAAAATTTCTCGAGACAGCGCACTATTTTCCAACGGCGCCATGCACCTTACTCTGTCCCACATCATGCGCATTCATACTCGTGAAGTGACTTGTGTCACAGCGTCGCGAACTTGGTCAATAGCGCTTAGCGGATCCAAGGATGGCAGTGCCGCCTTGTGGGACTTGAACAGAGGTGTCTATGTCAGGTCCATATGGCATGGGAAGGGCGAAGAGTTCACGGCAGTAAACTTAGTGGCCATCAACGAAAGCACGGTGAGTTTCCATCTTTTAGGCACGTTCAGTTCTGACCTTCCGAAGGGTTATATCGCGACCTGTTCGCAATCGAAATTATGTCTGCACACCGTTAATGCTAGACCGATGGCCACGTTGGATCTCACAATGACACCTTCCTTTTCGAGACTTGTCCCTACAATAACCGCATTAGCTTTCCACGAGCGTGAATATTCCCGTCGTGGAATTCTCGCCACTGGAGGACCAGATGGTTACATCACCCTTCGTACATGGACAACAGATGGTACTCCAGAGAATGAGAAAGCTCGTTGGGAATTCGTATCAACCAGAAATATGAAGGCCCGGATGGTTGGGCGAGGCGTCACCCGCCCACCAAGTATAACTTCATTAAAGTTTTTAGGGCAAGTTCTTCCATTTGAAACAATTCCTCGTTATCTCAATCAACCTATAGGGAATCCCTATGTCACGGCGAAGAAACAGGGAAAGCATATATGTGGCATTTCCCAGATTGAGAAGTCTTACTGCATATGCATTTTCTCAACTTATATGGCTATTATCTATAGCTTTCTCGTGATAGTAGCGCACTGGAGGATATAACGCATAATCCTTGACGGATAGGATAAATTATTGGCTTTTCCTTTGCTTGCAGCGACTATTATACTATTAGTATTACCAATAGCACTGCCACTGTCTTTGCTCAACGAGCCAGCAACTTGCCAATGCAGGCACGGCCGCTCTGAGGAGTACGATTGAGATATTCAAGATATCGTACAGTCCAGGTCGTTTTGGAGCCGTGGGATCACCAGCTGGTATGGTCAAGACCCGAGCGTGACATGACTCAAGTGAGGCAGTACCAGGTACCGCGCGGCGGTGAACCTCACAAGTCTGCGCAACCACAGCTCCCCGCCGCTATGGATTATCAAAGGCCTGGAGCAACTCGATTCCAAACCCCCGCCGTAACGAGACCGTCGAGGCCGCTTCCAAGCGACAATAAACCAGGAAAATATCAATCCTTCGCGCTCGACCCAGAAATGTAAACTTCGATTCATCTTTCTGCAATCATAGTTGATGAATCATGCGCCCAAAGTTTCTCCTCGCCAACCTCTAAATCGGAAAACGTTCCAGCACAGGAAACAGACGCTCCGAAGCAGGGTATTTGCTAGTCATTAATGAAGTTTTCCCGATGCCTCTATGTCCTTCATTTTGTAGGACCGACAGTCCCTATGAGGGGGGAAGCAATTCCGTTGTACCCTTCGGATGAGCCAGGCGAGGAGATGTCGGAACTCTCCCGTGTATGGAGAATCTATGTTGATGAAGCTGCGAAGTTTGATGCTTCACTAACGGAAGGGTGTAACCGCGGCATTGATGTACTTCTTGTATTCGTAAGCACCTCTCGTCCGTCAACGTAGCTGCGTAATAATTTGTATATCAGACCGGTCTGTTTGCAGCCGTCCTGACAACGTTCATCATTCAATCGTATCAGTTGTTGACCCCGGGCGTTAGGGATACCACAAATGCCCTCCTAACGCAACTTATTGCAATACAGGCACATTCTGCTGGAATTCAACTTACACCTGCGACGGTCAAGCCGCCAGCCACACCCAATCAGATGCGTTGGGTGAACGGACTGTGGTTTGCTGCCCTATCATGCAGCCTTTCCACTGCTCTCATCTCCATGCTCGCAAAGCAATGGTTGCAGGCATACACCTCTAATATCTCTGGGTCACCACATCACAGAACGCGGCAACGTCAGTCTAGGTACATCCAGCTACAAATATGGAAAGTACTTCCAGTAATCAATGCTCTTCCGCTACTTCTTCATGTTGCCCTCCTTCTATTCTTTGCTGGACTTATCGTTCTTCTATGGTCAGTGGACTTACCGATCACTATCTCCACTTGTATTATTGTGATTCTCGCATACACGTTTTATTGCGCCTCTATTTGGCTTCCTTTGATATACCCTGATTGCCCTTACCAACACCCATTGTCCGACTATCTCCGCAAGTGGTTGTCGGTGAAGCAAACGTCTGGCTCAAAGCACCAGCATTCCGTCGAACCGGGTATTGACGAGGAAAAGCTACCAAACCACGTGTATGTGCCATCTATCCACAATCCCGATGCTCAATTAATTTTGCTACCAGGCCTCCCATAATGACCCGCGACGACCAGCTTGATGCATCTGCCCTCGCTTGGCTATTCACAAGATCCACGGATAAACAAGTGACCTCTGCGGCACTTCAGGCTATTGCTGGCTTGCCTCGTGATTTCTCGGCTACCCATATACTTAGGGAGGCAGATGCGCTTAATCTGGTTGAACAAGGATTCCAATCCTGTTTCGAGAAAGACACCACTGTTGGTGTCAATTGGCACCTGCTGGATGTCGATGGGGCATGGTTGTATTGTAAAGCGTGGATGAACTTAACGCGAGGAGTCTCGAAACAATGGCCGTTGGAGCTTGTAGACCCCCTTCGGAAACTTCAGGACTTCCGGGGCAATTCTGATGCTTCTGCGACTGCCTCGTCACTCGTCGCAGTATCCACTTCATCGCTTGATACCCACATGGCCCAATGGGATCTAGTGGCGTATCTCTCTAAATATGTGACAGGGAAAGAGAAGCTTTCTGATTCGACTGTATGCTGGCTCTTGGATAGTATAACTGAGAGTATAATGCACTGGCAAATCCCCATAGCAGTCATCGAGAGAGCAGCGCTCTCTGCCACCGCTGTTCCTGTCCTCATACGTCTTCTTCGCCATACTGAACACTTTCCGACGCCTCACATCCGGAGTGCTACAGCGCTAGCTCTGCACAGTTTCACGTGTGGTCCTATTGACTGGCACGTCTATCAAAGTGAAGACCTACGGCGCTTGAAATATTACGAAGTGATGTTGATGTCGTTGTCAAAGATCGCTGCGAATCCATCGCAGTTCGGTGTGACGGATCCTCTCCTCGACATCACTGCCACGGAGTTGTCTAAATTGGCATCCCCAGCTGCCGCCCATTCTACTCAGCTGTCATTTACATTGAAGAACACTGCTATGGCCAGCCTCTTGCATCTTTTCACGACAGGTCGTGTTGCCGTTGGTAAACTTCCAGACGCAGTACTCGCCGACGTGCTACATCTCCTTTGCCATATCCCAAGAATCCCCCCTAAGGATCAGCCCTTGATAGTAAAACTTCTTGTTGACATATTAGGGCGATCTTCCCATCCAAATCTGGCAACTTGGTCCGTACGGCTGCTCAAGAAACTCTTAGCAGGATGTCCCATATCTGTTGTTCAAGCTTTTACGGAGAATGGTGGCATTAGTGCTGTCCTTCGTACTGTCAAGGATGGAGGTATAGGGCATCAGCAACTTCAGGGCGATAGCTGGCGAACATTATGTATCTGCGTGAATGCCAGCATTATGTTCAGTGACCTCACCCATGAACTGCCTTCTGGTTTGTCTATCTTCATCAGAAACCAAGTTGATGCAATATTCCATTCCGACTTCTTCGAGACATTTTGCTCTGCGATCACATCGCGACCTTGGTGGATGGTCGAGGTCAGCGACGATTGGATACCGACATTGGCAAAGCTTTGTCGTCTCAGGCCGTACGAGAGTGTTTGGCGAAGTGTGATTAAAGTAATTAATGATGCCAACGCAAAGACCCATGACCACCAAGGAATTTCCGAAGCGATGAATGAGCTGGAGCACATGCTGCAGAGCAGCCAGAATATCAACAACTCGGACTCTGCATACCTAGATGACGAGGCTCCTGATGACGATGATATCGGTGTTGTGACCATGATGGAACAGCGTTCGAACGCAAAGCCCCATCTGATTGGAAGGGTGATACATAATTATTCCTCGTAACTCAGGTCATGATGTGACCAGGCCGAACGACCCAAGTCGGCCAAGTCCCAGTAGCATTTATCCCCGTCCTAAGTTCAACTGGCATGTTGACCCTTCAGTGACTTCTGGATTACAAATATATGGCCAGCTGCGCACGATTCTAGCGAGTTCCAGCAAACATATATTACTAGCAGATATAAAACTCACAACTGATGAGGTGAAGTGCAATCAGCAGCACGAGTCTTAGTTCTAAGAGACATGGTATGTTATGATACTATGTAGGTCACAGCACTGGTAGTGTGGTACTGTGGTGCTACTAGCTGCGTACAGACGTGCCAATCATGTACCAGTAGTAGTAGAGCCATGCCATGAGCCTGAGGGATAGAAAGCGCAGACGGAATCGGTGCTAACATGTCATATCTTTGAAGCCGGTATAGCGTGCGATAAATCGTTAAGGGCATGCTCTATTACTTGCAGGTATGCGTACTCGGACGCCGAAGTTCGCGTCACGGAGTTCAACGAAGTCGCGGTGGAGTCACGCTGCCATCACGTGGCAGATAAATTGTCCACGCTCAGCGCTCAACTTTGACTTAAGGTGGGTTTTGAGGATCTTTCCTGTTCTCCGGATCAGCTTGCGAGGACGTTTTGATGGAAGCGTATTCATATATCATATAACTATCATATACTGTCGACTTGAAACGTCAAACGCTCAGGGCGAACCTAGTCACGGGGGTTTGAATATTATGGATATCACCGGAGGCCTATTCAAAAATCTCAGGACCTACTATTGCTTACCGAGTGTTTTACCACGGGTACTAGTGTTTCACCACCACACTGATAACACTTTCTAAGCCCAAAAACATCTCCGATCTTCTTCAAATTGACGATCTGAGAGGTTATAAGTATTAGGAACATTCCTATGATTTTTCCCTGATTTTTGGTTGAGGTCGAGGTCAGCAGAAGCTACATTATGAGGAGTGAATCACATATTTTTAACATTGAGATACAAGGAGTGAACTGATCCTTCCCATTTTTTTTTTCATATCAGCAATATATATTTCCTATAGATTGAGAGTAATTGTACCATGATCATAGACCAGCTTGTGGTTTTCTGGCTCACCGTGACATTTCACCAACATAATTTAAGCGCCGACAAGTGTGCTATTTTGGGCAAATTCGATCAACATTGAAAGTTGGTGAATGGGGAGGCGGCGTCAGCGAAGGCCAGAAGAGAAAGCTGATTCAAAACGCAAACGATCACCGGAGAAGACAGAGGGGCTCCTTCAGAATGCTTGCATTTTTCATCGTTCTCAGCACACTCTTCTCCCTCGCGACTGCCTCTCCATTCAGCAAACTGCACTCAACTTCGAGGTTTCCTATTTCACACTGCGAAACAGGATTAAGGGACTACATCAGAATGCACGCCAGGCCCATGAGTCCCAACAAAGCCTCAGTATCATACAGGAATGCATCATTGTCGAATGGCTCAGCGAACTCAGTAACCAAAGTGTACCTCTCAGCAAACGGACACTGCGAAAG
>QLOK01004598.1:0-30859 GCA_003313805.1 Tricholoma flavovirens
TAAATGTGCCATTTTCAACATGAATTTCACCACTTGGGTTTGTAAATTTAAAAAATGAAAATGATACCATGGCATCAGCTGATAGGTATACCACTATAAAATTTATTCCCTCTGTGGATTGTATTTATTCCCTCCAGGTATTATATTCAGTACTTGTAGACACCAATAATGGTATGAATTTACATATATAAGAGGGGGGAATTAGGGTATGAATTTCTGGTGTTGGGGGGTCCACAGTGCTGTAGTATTTATGTGTTGTTGAATGTGTGTGGATGTGTGATGCATGACTGGACTGTCACGCATTTGAAATCAACATGTAATCATTAATTTCCCTTGAAAGCTTTCTTTATGTTTCACAGGTTTCCTGTTCATATTAGTAGTTACAATGTCTGAACATGGACATTTCTGGTGTACTGCATCACTATGGTGCAGGCTCAACATTTCAAGCCATGACCTCCTGTGAAGTCATGGCTGGGTGTTGTGTACAGCCATGTTGGGGCTGTCCGAGAGTTTGCCATGCCCTTCTGAGTGTGTAGCATCCTTGTTCTTGTTAATGAAAGTCATGGCTGCTTGGGTGCCATGAGGACAGTGAGGTGGATTCCTATGCATTGCTGAGTGCACAGGTGGGTGGGAAAAAGGTAAGTACATAGTTTGTTTGAACTACCTGAGTATGTACTGACCAAGACTTTGATGTCTGTCCAGTACTAACATTTGCTTTTGAACATTCTCAGATAACAGCACTGGCCTGGTATGCTGTTGATGTTTCAGAATGATGGAGATGTGGCCATTCTATGGACAGTGACAATGCAGGGGGTGCAGCCATTCAGAGGCTGTGGGGAGGATTGTAACATATTCTGGGGCATGTTGGGTATTGGGAAACAGGTGTGGTCATCACCTGTGGGGTTACAGGCAGTGTTGCTGCACTGCCCCTCATCTATGGACAGTTTGGCATAACAAACAATGTGTTATGTTGTCTATTGATGCTGGAATGTTTGTGTCCAAACATTCTTGTTTATCTGTGATGGTTTCTATTTTAAAACAGCTTGGTTTGTTGTTCTTCAGGTCCAACCAGCTTGGACTCAATGCAGCTGTGTCGAGTTTATCACAGTGTACTGGTCCTCCAGACACAACCCCCTTTCCCTTGATGACAACAAGTGTTGATGCTTGTTCCTTGCTCTTGGCACTCTCTCACTTGTTGTACTGTTTCATGGGAGAGGGATTGGAAATGCTGCTGTTCTTGGTACTCTCAATGACTTTGACTCTGTGTTGGTTGTTTCTTGGGTCTGGGATTCAACAATCTCCTTGGATTATTCCTTCAAGTTGGTTCTCTATGACTTGTCCATGCCAGGACCCAACTCTGTCCTGTCATCTGACAAGCCTGTGAGCTTGTCTTATGATGTGCTCTGGTGGTTCCACAGCACTTCACTTGGTCTCAACAACCTTGACTCTGTGTTGGTTGTTTCTCCTCAGACTCGGTCGTACCTGTCCAGCAGTGTCACTGTTTGTACATCTTTTGATGAGCAGCAGGGAACTGCTGGCTATAGCAACAGTTCAGTCTGCAAACTGTTTGGTAAAACAATTTGTGAGTGCTTTCATTTCTTGACAAAGTTGTTGAGGACCCTAAATGATTGTGCTTCTGCTGCACTTTGACACATCATGCTGCTGTTAAAGGGTGACAGGGGTTACCCTTATGTATATGTTTTTTTTAGAACCCCTACCCATACCCATCAACACTGTACCTGTATGGTTATGGGTGCAGTTTTACTATGGGTACAGGGGGGGTTTTGGTCAAAACCCACAGGTACTTCATGGTTTCAACAGGTATGCCATAGATAATTTATTATAATGCTATATAAAACTAAATATATGATGGGGAACCACCCCTCTCACATTTGCATGTGAGAGGGGTGATTTCAGTGACATGGTGGCTGTCCTGAGGAAAGCAAACTGAGAACCACCCCTCCTCACATTTGCGAGCAAGAGGGGGTGGTGTTGGTGACCTGGCAGCTGTCCTGATGTAAACAAGCAGAGAAACACCCCCACCTCACCTTTGTGAGTGAGGGGTGGTGGTGTTGGTGATGTGGTGGCCATCCCAAGGAAAACAAACTGAGAACCACTGCCCCTCATGTTTGCGAGCAAGAGGGGGTGGTGTTGGTGACCTGGTGGCTGTCCTGAGGTAAACAAGCAGAGAAACACCCCCATCTCACATTTGTGAGTGAGAGGGGGGGGTGGTGAGGGTGTTGGTTGTTGTTGTTGTCACCCAGAGCAGAAGGACATCCCCTGCTTATGTTTGCAGCAAGGGAGGGGGTGGCATTGGCTGTTGTTGTTGCCCAGAACAGAATCCACTCATGTTTGCAGTGAGGGAGGGGGTAGTGTCAGCTGTTGTTGTTGTTGTTGCCCAGTACAGCCCCTCGCTCATGTTTGCAGTGAGGGAGCGGGTTGTCATTGTTGTTGTTGTTGCCTAGATTAGAAACAGAAACCCACTCACCTTGCATTTGGGGAGATGGTGGGGGTTGGTGGCAAGAACAAGACACATCATGAGTTGATCAACAATGTCAAGTGACCACTCACCTGACTGGAATGCCAGTACCGGCATACCCATAACACCACAGGAAAGGGTATGGTATTACCCAGGTATGGCAATCTGGAACCTGTACCTGTTTCCAAATACACACAGTGTTACCTGTACCTGTGTCATGCCTTAGCTGCTGTTTCAGGTTGGTATGGCCTGAAAGAGGGTTGTCTGGTGCCTACAAGGCATCAGTGTGCTTCAGGAAGTCTCTGGGATGGTTCCTAGGGAGTGACACAGGTAACCCTGGGTTTTTTTTTGGCAACCCATACCCGTACCCATGAATACTGTACCCACATGGGTACAGGTATGGTTTTACCATGGGTGTTCATGGGTACCTGCAGTTTGTCACAGGTTTCAACATCAATCACTATTTAAATAATCTAATTAATTTAGTTACACTAAATTAGTGTATAGAAAGAGCAACCCCCCCACTCATGTTTGCAGTGAGAGGGGGTTGCCTAATGTAATTGCACTAAATTTAAATTAATATATCAAAAAGCAGCCCCCCACTCATGTTTGCAGTGAGAGGGGGGTGGGTGGTGCCTTCTCATTGTCCCCATCCTCATTGCACCCTGTTTCCACCCCATGAGCAGTTGCTCATGGCAGTGGTTGGGGGTGCTGTTGTGGTGGTGGTTCTCAGGCATCATCTGTCATTGTCATTGTCAGCTGTTGTGATGTGGTGGCATGTGGGGTCATTTTGTGTGAGCTCCTCATTCCAAGGGAATTACAACCTAAGAAATGAACAAAACAAATGAGTTAGTTTATGAAAAAGAAAGGAACAAAAAAAGAACTTACCATGGGCCCAAATGACACAATTGTGCTGTTTGGGCCTGGTCATTGTCAGCTGTTGTGATGTGGCGGTGTTGGCATTTTGTGTGAGCTCCTTGTTTGGAGGGAAGTACAACCTAGTAAAAGAAAGAAAGAAATTAGTCACTTCATGGAAACAAATGAAAAAAAAACTTACTGTGTGCCCAAGTGATGCAATAATGTCATTTGGGCCTGGGTGATGTGGCACCATTGGGTGTGTATCATTGGGTGCCATCATCCATCATTACTAGTAGTTTATAACCTGAAAAAGAAGAAACATAATCAGTTAGTTTACAAAAACAAGAAATGAAACACAAAAAAACTTACTATAGGCCCAAATGACAATTCATGTCATTTGGGCCATGCTATGGCCATTGTGGTTGCTTACTCACTGTCCTCGATCCCTGTTCCACCCCGCGAGCAGTTGCTCACAGCAGTGGTTGGGGGTGTTGTGGTGGTGATGGTCTGGATTGTGTAGTTTAGAAGTAAATCAACAAGGTCATATGACCACTCACCTGACCTGAAGTTTGGTACCAGAATACCCATGCAAACCCATAACACTGTGGAAATGGGTACAGTGTTGCATGGGTTCAGCAAACTCAAACCCATACCTGTACCTGTGCATACCCATGACACATTATCACAGGTTTACCCGTACCTGTGTCATTCCTTAATGGTTCCAGAGTGGGAAATCCAGGCTGATGTTGATGGGTTGGAAATGAACATGAGAATGTTCACCATGAGGCATGTTGCTTTGAGTTGTATGCAAGTTTGAATGTCAAAAAAAGTGTAGTGAGAGTAGCTTAGGTTAGATTGGGCTCAACAATGACATGTATAATGTATAAATTAAGTAGAATGGGTGATCTGGTTAAAGCTAAGGTACGAATTAGGACCAAGCCAGTATTTATAGGGGCTAAATATAATAGTTGCAAACATGATCCCCCCAGGGTCAGTGGGGATCACAACATTTTCCCTTGCAAGGTATTCACTTTTCATTTTTCAATTACTTATCCAATCTAAACTTTGGTTTTCCCTTGCAAGTATTGAGCTCTTTGGACTCTGATTGTAAGGTTGCCCTTACAGTCTGCATGTCACAAAGTGCATCACACTTACCCATACTTTTACCTGGACAATGATGCATAACAAAATTGAACCTCAAGAGGCAGAGGGACCAGTGTGCTTGTCTGCGATTGAGCTTCTTCATGGTCATGAAGTATTTGAGGTTTTTATGGTCAGTCCAGATCTTGACCTTGTGCTTTGCACCTTCGAGGAAGTGCCTCCATTCCTCCAGTGATCTCATCACTGCCAGCATTTCTTTATCATGAATTTTGTGGTTTCATTTGACTGCATTGAGTGATTTTGAATAGAATGTGATAGGGTGCCATTTTTGGTTGTCCAAAGATTGTTGGGACAGTACCAATCCTGTAGCATAGTCTGAACTATCAGTGATTTACCAGTTCTGAAATCAAGGGTAGTGGATATTGATTTCTGATCATGAGCATGTTCAGAGATCAATAATCCTGTATGAGTCTGAGAGACCCATCCTTCTTCTTAATAAAGAAGACTGGCAATGCCATCAGTGATTCTGAGGGGTAAATTTGACCTGTCACCAGATTTTCTTGGATGAACTCGTCCATCTGGGATTGCTCATTGGGTGCAAGGGGATAGACATTCCAGCTTGAAGCCTTCACACCTGGGACCAGTTCAATCATGTGGTCCCATACTGTAAGGGCAACCTTATGATCAGAGTCTGAAGAGCTCAATACTTGCAAGGGAAAACCAAAGTTTAGATTGGATAAGTAATTACAAAATGAAAAGTGAATGCCTTGCAAGGGAAAACCAAAGAGAAAACTCTAAGGAATCCATTGCAAGGGTGAAACTATATATATAGGGAGTGTGCAATGTTCTAAAATGCTACAAGCCCCATATCACTGGACAGAGGCAAACCAGGAACTGTAAGGGGACAACCCCTAGGTAATGTACCTGTCCCCCTCCTATGCCTATATCTTTCCACTCCATATTCATTGACTTATCATCTCATTCATTACATTACATTAGACCTTCATGATATCCAAGACCCATTAGAGTACTGTTGTTTACAGTTGTTTGTTCTGTTGGTAATGTTGGATGAACTGAGAGAAGTAGTCTCTCAGTTCATTATTATAAGAAATCTCCCCTGCTTCTAGCAAACCTTGGCTATGCCTTGACCTTTCCATTCCCTGAATGAGTAGTCTCTGGTTGTTCCAGGGTCTTGCCCTTACAGTCTCATGATGTACCAGTGCCATTTAGTGTTCTAAATTCTAATCCATATTTCAAATGCCATATTGCACTGTGATTCAAAGTCAGCAGAACATCCCAGCACATGGATTTTCAATGAAAGGGAAACTCTTTCCCACAACACAATGCTGCATGCACATACACATGCTGTCCCCCATCTCTTTTGTAGGGCTGCATGGCCATACAGTTGATGGTCAGGTGATGGATACAGTTCAACTGTCCACCATCAAGTCTGCTAAGCAGATCACCAACAGGTATGGAGACAGCCATAGTATAGTAGATGGCTGTAGATGGGTGGGAAATAAGTCACTAAATAGGTCTGTACTTGACATCCAAACTTTAAAAATGTGTGTAGATATTCAGGAAATTCAAGTTGAATGTGATACATGCCTTTTCAGTTGAGCATCTCAAAAAAAACATGTTGAGGCTGGGGAAATAGTGCAGCCTGATGTTGTGCTGAAGAAAAATATCAGAAAAAATAAAAAATAATTTGAATATTATTCATCAAAATAGCCATAACTCACCAACCACTGACCAGATCACCATGGGGGCTGTATTCTTTGAATTCCTGACCATTTTTATATCCATTAGATGATACCCTCTTTTTTTCTGGTGCTGAGTACCCCTTGACTCATGCTCTGCAGCTGCCCTACTGTTTGAACTTGAATCTGATGGCTGGGTCACCCATATGGATGGGTTGAGTCGTGACCATGACAATGTAACATATACAATTGTGTACAATTATATTCCACCACTAGACGGTCTACACCCCTTCACTCTGTATCTTGTCTGTTCCTATAGGTTATGTATGTATCTGTCCTTGGTCTAGATGATTTCACTGTTTTACACACTGGATTCACTGTGTCTCACATTTTCATTATGGGTGGCATTGCTGGTCACTAGAAGTTTAGAATGAGAGGTGACAAATAACTGAGGAATGAAGAATGAGGAAACATGATACAATCCATGTATGGCTTTGTAGTCATGGGAAAGTTTGTAGTCTTCCTCTCACCTTCAAGTTATCTCTTGAGTCTATGAAACTTTCCCCTATGTGTACTTTGTTCATATATGCTATGTGATTTCATCTAGAGATAGCCAAAATGACTCCACAATCATCAGGGACCAATGGGTATGTCCAACCCTCCACTATGGCCCAGTCTTTGCAACAATTCAACCTGGCTACAATGAATCCTCTATCCAAGACACAGTGTTCCTTCTTCCTGACATCCAATCAAAGCCATGACAATCTAGTAGCTCTGAATAGTGCCATAGGTCACTGCAATCTGGAATGTTTGTGACTGGAAATGAAAAGAGATGCTGAGTCAGTGGCAAGACAAACAGCTCTGGGACCTTTGGAGCCCCTGCTTCCTTTGTCTCTTACAGGAACTGCATCATCTGGATTATCCTCATCAGAAACACCTTCCATGATGATTGTCATCCAACCTTTGTCTTTGAATACTCCTATGACTTCCAACACTTCCAATGCTTCGGCACCCCTGATCACCAGCACTCTGGCTCCATCTGCTCCCCTTGTTTCATCAACAACTTCTTCATCAGTCTCACACACTCCTTCTGTATCTGATTTGCTCTTGATGCTCAGCCAACTCTCTCCTTCATTGCAATGTCACATGTCTGCTTCCCTGGCCACCTCATCTACCTCTTTGTTAGCAGCTACAGGTGTTGGTCCTCCACCTTCTACTCCTCAATCTTCTTCCATGGCATTGAATCCCTTCATCACCAACATTGAAGGTCCCACTTCCACCACTTACTCTGCTGCTTATCAACAAATTCCCCCTCAGCTAATGGTTCTCCTGAACAAATGTGTATACCTTCCTTTGACACTCTTTTCCAATGAGGCCTGTAAAAGGATGCATCTTGCTGGCAGCTCTATTATCTATGTGGAACATCCAGATCCTCTGGGCGGTAAGGCAGAGAATCTGATGTCTACAGAGCAGTTTGGTAGTAAAGGCATCCTCTCTCAGGAGCTTTGGGAGGAAGCATGGAGGAATTACCTTTCCTTCCTTTGCACTTTACCATTTCCTGATGCTCACTCTCAATGGCAGCTTCATTTTGATTGGATCACATCACAATCATATTTTCGGACTCTCAGAGCACTCATCATACCTTCTAGATGTGTGAGCTTCTGCAAAAAATCATACGAGGCTAAGTTTCAAACATCAGGTTGGATCTCTTGTCAACAGCAGTCTTGGAACAAGCCACCAACTTTGTTGCATCATCCATGATCTCCCTATTGAGGTGGTTGTTCCTCAGTTGTTCCTCAGAAACCTTACTCGCATACCTCATCATCCTCCTCCTTTCGTACTGGCACCTCAGGATTGTCTGGTGTCTCAGGGTGCATCATCTGCTCTTGAGTCAGACATCACTTCAGCACCTGCAATCATGAGGTGTTTCCTGACAACAAGGCAACTTTCTCCAGACATTCTGGAAAGGGACTGTTCTCTAAGCTCCATAATGTTTCCTTATGCATCTCATTCAACATTGGAGGTGAACACCTTTGTAAAGGACATGGCTCCCCAGCCTGAGTTGAGCACTGTTGCTCTTTCTGTGGGGATGCCAATCATTTCACCCTTGCCTTCTCCTGTTGAGCTCCAGGATCAGACTCTTCTTCTGCATAAAATCATCATGCCATATTCAGCATCAGCATTTGAACAGGAGTTAGTTCATCATGGTTTGACAAAGCAATTTCCAGATCTTGTGGGACATGGGCAATCAGGCTTTCCAATTTCCAAAGATTCATTTCATTTCTCCAAAACTGAGATTCCTCCTAATCATTTTTCTTGTGCAGTGATAATACTCAACCAGGAAACCCACACAAAACCCTACAAAAGGCTTCGTATGGTATAACACGGGTTAGAGGAAGGTAGCGAGGTGGTTCTAAACTTCAACAAAGTAAACCAAGGTTATATGAACTAAGAGCAAGATATTTCAAGGGTGTTCAATTGAGGTTCAAAGAAAGATTGAGGTTGCAATAAAAGTTTGAGGTTGCAATAAAAGTTCGAGATGTTTGAGGAATGAGTTGGATATGTAAAGGGGGACAGGAACAATGTAGATGGGGGTTTTAATAGGTACTAATACAGAAGTGGTGATTACTGGACAATGTTCAATATGTTTGAGATGACAATATGATGATTTTCAAAGAAGTTCGTGACAATATCGCAAAACTTCGAGAAAGACTAGAGACTTGGACTCAAGAGTGGGAGCTCTTAAATCAGATGATAGAGAAGTAAGGGGAATGATTTCTTGTTTGAAAAGGTAGGTAATACAAAGTTATATAGGTTTGAAAAACATAGGACTAAAAAGGAAATAAAACATGAGGCCTACATGAGGCAGGATGTAAATGATCTAATGGGTCTAAAAACAACAGGTAGATGATAGAATGATGTAAAAAGTGAGACAAACAAAAGGGTATCATGTGGTACATACATGTGTTCCCTTTGAGGAGTCTGAAATACCTCTAAAATCCTATCATGTCCTTCAAAGTGTGACCTGGCCTATTGTTCTTCATGCAATAAGCTTGTCATATGATCTTGCTTGGTGGGGGAGGATGGTACAAGTCTCCAATGATAAGGAATATGGCCACTGAAGTGCATGAAGTAGCTCGATATGGGTTCAAAGTGCGCTTGAGTTTGATTGAGCTTGATCAATGATGTTTGTAGGGCTCGTGAATTGATCAATACATATATATGGAGTTGTGGAAAATATTGCGAAGATGTTCAAGGAAGTTTGACAAAGATTGAGCTTGATTGAAAGAGCTCGAGAATTATCAAGAGTTCAATATCACTATTTGTGGCTGATTGAATGTTTGTAATGTGATTGACACTGATTGAATGAGGTTCAAAAGGGTTGTACGAGGTATGAGAGAGTCATGATAGTGTTTGAAGTCAGAATCAAGGATGTTTGAGGGCTTGATATTGTGCAATATTGCTTGAAATTGTGATTGAAGTTGTTGGAGGTCAATCGAGGTCAATCGTACTGAATAGAGCTGTTATGCACAATGCAAAATGTACTGGTGTGTCTCCCAAGTACTACCTGCGATGTGGATGTATCATCCCCCCTGGACTGAAATACTGACTGTCCTCAGTCAGTCGAACTGTGTCATGTGCCAATCATGAGATCATGTTGAAAAACTGATCAACAAAGTTCAATCAACAAAGGTTGCAACTTGTTCCACTTCCTCGATCTTTTTACCATCTCAAACTCTTTCCTCCATTATATCATGTCTCTCCTCATCAAACTCCAAACTAGCCTCATGGACTATGCAAAATCTATGCCAGAGTGTGGCATAGCCGAAGATCTTGACTTTGAAATATGGGGGAAGGGCTTTTGTGAGAAAATGGTAAGTTTCATACTTTGAAGTTACTTTCTAAAGCTAAACCCATTTTGTTTAGGCAGAATATGACAAGATGGTGACTGATCTAGGTGAGGATCGAGATGTGGCTGTTCAAAAGGTCCTCAATGAAGTTCTTGAAGTTTTCAAGCCTTTAGTGCAATGCCATTGGCTTTCTTGGGGTGGGGATTTGCTGTTCTTGGAGATGCACAATGAGATCAAGAAGGAGAGGGTTCGAAAGGAGCAAGAAGAAGCTCAAGAGGCAGCTGCTAGGGTGAAGAAAGCTGAGCTCAATGCTTGCAAGGCAGCACTTGTCGAAGCATGAAGCTTGCTCTTGGCCAAGTTTCAGGCCAAAACAATTTTGAAGGACGATCTGCAGCATCGGAATCAAGAACTCATGGTGGAGGCAAAGGATATCAAAAAAGACAAAGAGGAGGTTGAGAATGAGGAGGACAAGGAAGATGGGCCTGTGGTAAGGCTAGGGAAATGAAAGGCAAAGACATTGGAGGCTGATGAAGGCAAGGACAAGGTTGATGAGGTTGATGAGGTGACCACTGAGCTCGAGGTGAAACAAGCAAGGTTTGAAACTATGGGGCTGATTGAGTTCAAGGGTCTGGTGAGTCCTCGATATCTTTGATTGATTTTCGAGTATACTAATGAACTCATTCATAGTGCGATCAATGCACTGGGCCCAAGTCCCAGCCTCCATGCATCATCAAGAAGGGGGCCGCAAAATTCAAATGATGCCAGTCTGGGGCACAGGGATGCTGGTGGGAGGGGATCTCTAGGAGAGGGGTTTGAAAGCCTGATGTAGTGAGGGCTGGAGTGGGGAAAGCGAAGCTGGCAACACAAGCATCGGCTCGAACACCAGGTATGAAGCATTTTTAAACTTTTTCAAGCAGTTCTAACTTGTTTTTAGTGGTTTGCATTCAATTGGTGGGCCCTATCAAGGGAGGCGAGTCAGCTCCTGGATTGTCAAAGGCAATCAAGGAAGCACCAAAGAAAAAGGAGAGGAGAAGGTTGTCAAAGAGAAAGGGGAAAAAGATCAAAGCAGAGCATATCAAGGTTGAGGGAGGGATTGAGGACCTTGATGAGCAGGTTGCTCATCGAACAAGGTTGATGGAGATTCTGGTGAGGAAATGGGTAGACTTAGAAGTGCTAGAATACAAAATCGAGGGCATCAAAAAGATGCTCACCAACTAGTTAGAATCCTTGTTTTTTGAAATTTTGAATATGAAATTGTTTTTCCTTTTTTTAAAAAAATAAAAACTTGTAAATGATAGAAGAATGATATTGATAAAGAAAAATCCAAATCCAAAATAAGGGAAAGGCTCAGTTGATCATCATGGCCAGAAAACCCTTTCGAGTCTTGCACGACCATGCTAAATGTGATATTGTGACTTAAGAAAAAGAAAGAAGGAAAGAAAATAAGCTCGAAGATAGAAGTTTGATATGGAACATTGAGGAAGTTTTAATCTTCGTTGAGCTAGAAGTCGATATTGTGAATGTCATTGTCAACTTTGTCGGTTGTTCAAAGTTGTTCAAGGTGTTTCAGGTCAATATCAAGGAAGTTTGTGGGATGGGGAATGAATGTTCAAGTGAGGTAGGGGAGAATTCAAAAGGCTGTGACAGGTCGATGGAGTACTGATCCGTCGAGTTCACAGAGTACATAGGCACCTCCATAGTTTCGAGCAACTACGATGAGGGGGCCTAGATATCGAGGTCACATCTTTCGATTGAGGGACTTTTCAATCTGTGTGTTTCACATAAGTACTAAGTCACCTTTATTGAAATTGTAGTCTCGAATAGTTCACTTGTGAACTAGTTTGAAGCACTTTGCAGCTTTGAGTCCTGCTGTCTAGACCTTTGAATAGAGTTTTTTGAGGTCATTTGATTGTTTCTGTAGAGCAATAGCTTGTCATGCAATGAGATCAGTTGTCAATAATATTGAATCAGGAGGGGGTTGGAGATATGTTGCTTCGAAAATATTGAGGGGGATGAGGGGATGAGCTCCTGTAACTGCAAAGTAGGGCAAACAGCCCATGCATTTTCAAATCGTAACTCGTTCTGCCCAGAACACTGAATGTGTCCCAAGCAACCACTTTCCTTCAATACTGTCGACTGCCTTATATAGGGATTGTCGAATATTGAAGTGGGCTTGTTCAATGAGGCTGTTTGCTCGCGAATTGTATCTGCTGATGTGAATATGTTGAATATGGTATTGTTGAGTGAGATAATCAAGTGCTGCTATAAATGCAGGCTATTATTGGTGACGATTTCAGCTAGTGAGCCCCATCTGCAGATGATGTCTTTGAAGATCCAATCGCCAAGACTTTTCACATTTTCTTTTTGGAGCATTTGAAATTTGGGGTAATAGGTTAGGGAACATTGCCCTTGTACAATATATTGATAGTCACCAGAGGCAGGCATGTACATCATGTCGATGTAGATTTTCATGAAGGGGGGGGCTGGGGTTGCAATGGTAGGGGGAATGAGGAGATTTCAAGTTTGTCGAAGTTGGCAATAATGGCATGTTTGAATAAACCAAGCAATGTCAGCTTTCATATTGGGCCACCAGAATCGAAGGGCAATGAGTGATTTCATAGTGAAGATCATCTTGTGGCCAATATTGTCATGGGCTCCATGAATGATTTCAAGACAAGTTTCTGGTGTTGGGATGATCTTGTGAGCTCTATGTGAATCCTTTTGCCAGAGTTTTCCTGAATCTATGAAAAACTCGGTACAATATCGCAAAAAGGTAGCATATTCTTTGTTCAAAATGTTCAAGGGTCATACCAAGTCTGCTAACCATTTTCAAACTCTAACTAAACACAAATTGTCTTGTTTCACATTTTCCAATCGAGGAATATCATTGTAACTGATTAAAGTCTGTTCAAGGAGGTCTGGGGTGAGTGCGAATGTCAAATAAGGCATAGGGGAATGGGAAGGGCAAGTTTCGACAGGATTTATTTGATGTATGAAGCTGTGTAGTCAATTGATCCAGTCACCGAAGTCTTCTTTGTCATCTTTGATATTGTCTTCCAGCTGTGGTGGTCTTTGCGATAGACCATCGGGACCATGGTGAGTACCAGCAACATGCACTAATTCGAAATGGAACATGAGGATTGAGATGATCCACCTATTGAGGGTATCACTAGGTGCAATGTTGGGATTCAATAACATTCCTTTGATATATCACACATCAACTTTGACAATCAGATTTTGGACACCAATAAGATAAAATCAGAGAGCTGTGAGAGCTTGATACAACCCATATAGTTCAAGTTTTGGTTGCAAGAACCTTGACTCTTGTGAATTTAGTGTAATCGAGCCAAATCAATTGTAATACCGTTTTCGAAGATTATCAGGGTCACATTGGGCAAGTAGAAATCTGATCACGATGTTCAAGGGTTAGGGTTAGGGGTTACTCTGTTGTGTTGGCAAAATTGTTATCTTGTTGTCACCTTTGTTGGTCCCTTTTGTCATATCCTGCCTTTGTGGGTCAGTGATCATCTTTGTGAACACCTTTGGTGTTGTTCTATTCCACTTGTTGCTTTGTTGCTTTGTTATTGCTCATCGTCAGTTTTTCTGATGGTGTGTGTAGGTTGCTTCAGCAGTAGTGGGTGTGGAGGCCTGCAGTCTAGACATTGAGGCAGCTTATCACACTATCCCTGTGTTACCCACTCATAAGAAAGCCATGGTTGTACATCACTGAGGTCAGTTCTGGCTTGAACACTGTGTCACATTTGGAATTGCATCCACACATGGTCTGCAAGGAGAAGTCACTGATGCTTCATTAGTAATCTGGGAATGCAAAAAGGTGGGCCCATTTGCGAAGTGGGTTGATGATGTGGTGGTATTTTGCTTCCCTTCATCAGTGGGATTGTTCCCTTCTGCTTGTTCTGTGTTTCAGTTTTACTATGATTGTGCTTCTGCACTGGCTTGTATTGGCTCACCTGGGGATCCCATGGCACAAGCATAAGGACAGAATTTTGCAACCTCATTCAACTTTCTAGGCTTTGTTTTCTCTTTGGCGGAGCAAACTGTTTCAGTCTTAGAGGCAAAACAGATCAAGAACAAAGGTTGTGTCAACTCTGCCCTGGCTTCATTCTCAGGATCTCATATGAGTACTCTACAAGATATCCAGAAGCTTTTTGGAGCACTTTCTCATCTGTTGTTTGTCTATGTACACATGTGGTCTTTCCTGCCACCTCTATCAGCTTTCATATTGTCTTTTCATGAGAATCCCTTTGCTGCTCGATATCCTCCTCCCTCCATGATATCATCATTACAAGCATGGTCCCAAACACTCTCTGATGGCTCTGTCAAACAATCTCTTACATCCAAATGTTCTCCAGTTGATATTGACCTTTGGGTCGATGCATCTACAGCATGGGGTATTGGTGTTGTTTTAGGTGACCACTGGGCTGCTTTCAGGTTGAAGCCAATTTGGAAGGGATTGGGTCAAGATATTGGATGGCTAGAAACAGTGGCCATTGAACTGGCAGCTCTCATCCTCATCAATCTAGGGTTCTGTGACTCACACATTTTACTTCATTCTGATAACCAAGGAGTGATAGCAGTGCACCAGCATGGACAGAGTTGCAATTTCATGTCAAATTTGTCGATACAATGTGCAGGTGTTGCCTGTGTTGCAGAAAACATATTCTTGGCTCCCATTTATGTTGAGTCTGCAGAGAACAAAGCGGATCCTGTTTCTCAAGGTATCCTTCCTACATATTGTTCATACTGTGAGTCTGTGACACTACCAGAGGAGCTCAAATTGTGCTTTCCCCTGTAAAATAAAATTACACCCCTATTCTGAGGTGTCTTACTGCTTCCTATCTACTTCTATGTCATGAAAATCACAAGTTGGAGATGACTATGACATATCTCCATTCATACCTCAGGTCACTGCATCTTTGCATTTATCATGCTGGATGACACCATTTGCTATAGAAAGACAGGCTTTGATGATTCATCTTTTGTGTTCTGAAGCTTATGAACAACTGCTGGAGGTCTCTGTTGCAAGTTTGGCACCAGATACCCAGTGTTCTTAAGCTTCAGGTCTTCTTCGCTTTACTCAGTTCTGTGACAGTCATGAGGTCTCTGAAGATCTTCAAATGCCCACATCTAGTGAATTACTAACAGCAATTCTAGCTAATGTTGCAGTGCACCATGTATCTTATGACTGTGCAAAGAATTGGATGTCTGGATTACACCTCTGGCACTCCCTTCATGGCACTCCTTGGAATGGGAAAACTTCTCAGGTTGACATTGTGCGTAAAGGGGTCAAAAAACTGGTGCCAGCCACTTCCCAATGTCCCTCAAGGGCGCCTGTTACTATGCAGCATATGTATGCATTATGACAACACCTTTCCATGTCAAATTCAAAAGATGTCACTCTCCTGACCCTCACAGAAGCCGCTTTTTGGGGCACTTGCTGTTTGGGTGAAACAACTCCCCCATCCATGTGGTTGTTTGATCCCAAATATCATGTAACAAAGGTGACATTGGTTTCAGATAAGTCAACAAGAAATGGTGTGTCATACACTGCATTTCACATTCCTTGGTCCAAGACTATGGGGTTTCAAGGTGCAGACATTGTTCTCACTTCTCAAGATGATTTCAGTAATCCCACCCAATCATTTGCTTGGCATTGCATGGTTAATGCATCAGTGCCAGATGAGGCCCTGCTGTTTGCATACACTACAGAAAGTGGTGGTTGGGAGGCTTGGACTCAGTGCAATATGTTGATGGTGTGCAATAAAATTTGGTCATGGGTTGGGCTGGAATCAGTATTAGGGCACTCATTTCAGATTGGCAACACCACAGAATTGCTTTTACAGGGAATTAGTCCTGACATTGTGGCAGCTCAGGGGCAGTGGAAGTCACAGGTGAGCTTCCTTCAATATTGGCAGAAGATTGCAGGGCTTTGCATAAATAACTGAACATGACAATTTTTGGTTTGTGTTTGTCTGGCCAAACAGTGTGACTGATAAGTGTTATCATTACGCCCGATCAGCCCATCCTCACTCGATGCTTGAACTCTTTAATGGCACCTCACCTGTCCAAAGACCTCCATGATCGCATTGTGAAATGGCAGATGGACTCAGGCATGACTTACCGAGAACTAGCAAATTTGGCAGAGTGTTCCATTGGGATGATCTGCATAATTCTATCTTATTACAAAACTTACGGCCAGTCAACTAATCCTCTTGCAGAGTGCACTGGATGGCCCCACCTGCTTGACCAGGATGATAGAGTATTTATAGATCAGCTCCTCAAGAGAGAGCCACTGTTATATCTAATCTCATGGAACAATGTCCCATCATGTTCATCATCAGTCCAATGGTTTGCATGAGAAGCCATGGCTGATAAGTTAGAAAGAGGAGAATGGCAAAAGGAGCCCATTGCTAGGCATCTTTTATACCTTAACCAGTAGGGCTTGGGCAGTTTTGGAGGAGGGTAGGACATTTGCGTCCTAGCATCCACATGGCACAGTGTAGACAGCATGTATTGCACAAGCTTGCAAATAAGGCTGGGGAGGTTGCATTGAGGACAGCTTGACAGGCAACGAGGGCAGCGATAGGCAGAACCATTCATTCTCATTATGTATAGATACAGAGTAGATATGACTTAGGCGACTGCACCTCCTACGCGAGACGATGGGCGTGATGATAATGCTTATCAGTCACACTGTTTGGCCAGACAAACACAAACTAAAAATCGTCGTGTTCAGTTATTTATGCAAAGCCCTGTGATGCTATACTACCAACTTTCCTTGGAGTATCTCCCACTGTACTGACATCTGTCCGTGCATCTCTGGCGGCCTCCAAACAGAATGCCAGCCTATGTAACTAGAATAAATGTAGATAAAAGGTAGATATTATAAGGGGTCATTGCAGTGGAGCAGCTTGCTTTGGGTTGATCATCTCTTTGACACAACCGTTGTTGCTGCGCTTTTATGGTAGGGTCTTGTGTCAATTCTCGACCAACACTCAAAGAGACCGAAAAAAATAGGCTGTCGGCTCTTTTACCCAAAACCTGGAATAAGATATTTCAGGGGATCCCTTGGAAATAGTCGTCTCGTCTCCTGTGTCTCGGCCCCGAACACTCTCTGTGACATCTTTGTCGCTACTCTCGGGGGTCATCAATTGAAAGCCAAAAACAATCATGGGAAAGTCCAAAATTGATGGAGACAGGAAAGTTTAACCTTGCAGAGCCGGATAAGCCACAGTCTGGTGGGAGGAGTGCCTCTGATGCTCTGAAATCACTGACAAACATACTGTCTTAGACTTGCGGGATCGAAAGGTACAGGGCTCAACGGTGGTTTATATGGCTACGTGAGGATTAAACTACATTACTTCGGTCTTCACCTGGCAGAGACTCGGACGCCCATGAGCTGACCCAATCTGGAATTTCAGAGCCCCAGGTAAATCTTACGAACGGCCTACTAAAGTTCGCAATTGCAACGAGTGTCTTTAACCCCGTTAACTGGTAACCCCCCCAACTCGGATGTGGCGGGCTGCTCGACGAACTTCGCTAGTATAGATTTTGAATGAGGAATATGGGTTACATATTTGCGGTCCGTGCTGGGCACGGGAGAGAAGCTATTAGATAACTTTGCAACTGGTTTGAGCTTTCGACTGGTAGTTGGTACATGGTCGGTCCTACGGATGGAAGAGCTCCCAGGGCTGTATGTCACCTAGATTCATGCGCAAAACCGTGACAAAGGCCGTCAGTAGATAACGACAAATTGAACGAAAGAGAGGCCAATGGATATCCCCGATACGGATAAATGATCCGTCACGGTACCAAGTTTCCCAGAGTGACATAAGTCAGAGTTGCCAATTTTAAGGGTGGTTTGCCTTTATTGTGAATAGTCATTATTGATTTATCTATCCCTTGAATGGACGTTTGCATAATATGTATGTACAGCCGATAATAGTGTAATGAGGGCGGAATTTGATGATATAGAATTAGGCGGGAGCCAACCCTGCATGCCCTCAGGTAAGAAGGGTAGGTAGTGTAACGTACTACTAGGAATATTACAGAAGTTGAGGGGACTAAAAATCAGGATGAGCAGGTTGCAGGTGGTAAAATATATATGGAGGAATCAGCAGAAAAAATAATGCAGGAGGATATAAACAGAAGATGATTAGGTATGATAACGAAAAATGAAAGCCCCCGGGGTCCGGCGTACCAAGCTGTGCTGATTGCCTCGAATGATAAAAGACACTAATTAAAAACGGAAGAACCAGAGAAGAGATGGGTAAAAGGATGCGCATAGATATGTTGATGGTGTAACCGGTAAGCGTGTCAATATGCGCAGGATGCCTGTGTAGTCCGAGTCATATGCATATGAGAAGATCCAAAACGAGGTTGGGTTTTACGGGGACGCGGGCACTGATCCTGAAGGGGCAGAACCGGGTATTGACTGCGCAGCGTGTTTGCGATGTTCTCGTTCACTGCCT
This sequence comes from Tricholoma flavovirens, assembly GCA_003313805.1. Lineage (NCBI taxonomy): Eukaryota > Fungi > Basidiomycota > Agaricomycetes > Agaricales > Tricholomataceae > Tricholoma > Tricholoma flavovirens. The sequence continues at coordinate 18,482 of QLOK01004598.1, forward strand.
TGCTGAGAAACCGTCATGTAAGCACCCCCTAGTTCCTCCGATGAGTTCAGACCAGGCGGGGCAATGGGGCCAGACGTTAGAAGGTGTATATCATTCTCTGTCGGGTCGAAATCTTCAACCCAGTTCCGCATGGCTAGAAACTTTGGGGTTTTGATAAACTGTAGCTGAATGAGATATATCGAATGAAAGAAATTCGGAGACATGCCTTAGGGACAGAATCTGTTGCCATCAAACGGAAGACATGGGTTTGGATCCGCTCATACAACCGAATCATCATCTGCAGCTGTGTAGCATTGAATGATGTTGGGTGCTCAGGTTCCACGCGACCCTGTAATGCCTTGCCTGAAAGATTCGTCACAACGTCTTCCAGGTACTTGGCCAGCTCGTTCCGCAGCCCATGGTCGATATTCAACTCGCATTGACTGGACGGTGCAAGATATGTGTTATAGATCACGAAGGCGGTGTTAATGAGCGACTCGTGGTGCCTCTCCATCGCAGCTTGTCCAGGTGTACTCCGCGAGCTTGACCGTTGTGTAGGGTTGACGGCCATCGCACTCGAAGTGATGTTAAACTTGCGCTTAAAGTCCTGAACATCCAGCCAAAACGACAGGTTCTCCTCAGAGAAGTTGCCCCGCAAGAACTCCCGAAAGAGTGATCTCAGAGCAGGCTCCTCCAGGATGTACCGAAGACGATCAGCGTTACTCTCCTTTCCTTTGCCACCCGAAGCTTCATAACTAGCGTTCAGCTTCTCCGCCATGGATATTCTTCGATGCAGTTTTATATCCGAGGTTACTTTCTTGTCCGTTCCATTCTCCACAGAATTATCCAGGGAGGAACGATCTCCTGTGAGGTTGGAAGACGATCCGTTCGGAGAATCCTCCGCACCCAGCGGGCGCGAACTATCCCAGCGAGCAAGGCGACGTCCTTCATCAGTTATCTTGTAGATAGCTTTGGCGGTACAACGGAATTCGCCATGTTGCTAATACAAGTTAGACAGAAATCACTGCCCAGATAAGAAACAACGTACACTAACAGGTGAATTCCCACCTGGAGCAGACCCACGAACGGTAAAGATGATCGCAGAATCATTGTTTTTCCGCTTATCGCTTACCAAGGCGATAAGACCGAAGCGGACAAACTGGGCGGCCATTTCAGCGGCCTCCTCGCGACCAACGACGGAGGTAAAATCGCAAAGCCACTCCAAAGCGGTGACAGCACCGAAACAGAACTTGTGGAGCTGCTGCGACTTTCCCTGAAGGGGTTGTGCCTTCTCTGTTACCTCCATCAACGTGACACCCTTTGATCGTTCATTGTACCGTTGGAATGCGTCAAGTTGCGCATTTGGCGAAGGGGAGAAATTGGGTTGACGACCCACAAACCGACGGAAGAGAGCTGTTATGACAGATTGAGAGACGATGATCTCATCGTCTATAGACCGCCGCTCGAGGTGAAGGAGTTTGATGCAAATGGGCTGTGATGCGAAGACCTGCTGCAGGTGATCTGCGTTAATTCCATTCTTGCTGATGAAACGTTCAAGGACGTGAAGACCCTTTGGGGTCAAGACGTAAACACCACGGTCTTTAAAAAGGTTTGAAGAAGGGTCGGCGGCGTTTTCAATCAAGCGTGCGTCCATAAAGTGTTGGCTCATAGCCTTTGCCATTTCCCTTGTCATAGAGAAGGTCGTTGTTGTCGTCGTCGTTACCACTCGTGAGGGTTCTCTGGGATCCGGCCCACGATTAGATTGCGAGAACTTGAGCGAAGCGAGATTTTGTGCGGCCTCGTCACTATAAAGAGGAGGTAAGATGAACAAACGGAGTAAGAAACAAGTAAAGAAGCGAACGTTGAAAACGAATTAGGAAAAGTACGGAAAAATTGTTTGTGAGGGAATAGTTCCAACGAGACGATTAATGTTGCAAAGAGATCAAGAGTATCCTAAGAAAGAGAAAAGATAAGGCAGGGTGCTGTTGAATTGATTGAAAAAAGACCTTGAGAAACGGTCTGCCGCGTTTTGTGGTCTTCATCATATGAGAGGAAGTGCCCTGTGGGTCTGGATCTGACGGGGAAGGCATTGTGGCAAAGAGAAAGATAGAGGAAAGGAAAGATGAAATAAAGGAAGAAAGAGGAAGATGGGGAGGTTGGAGTGAACAACACTGGGTGGTGATAGGTCAAGGTTGCCAATCGTCCGTGGGAAACTTTAGACTTTGGCTCGGTTGCCAAGCACGACGACCTTTCCCACCAGCCTCATGTCCTCTATAAGACCTGCTTGTCGATCCCCCTTGCTCGCCCATCACTCGTCCTGTGTCATCCTCAAACTGCCTGCCTGACATGTCTCTCTCTCTAATCATCACTGCTCATACCAAATTCTCTGTATAATGAAGCGTAATCACGACACTTGGACTTTCGGGCCTGACTCCCGATAAAAATCTCCCTTTATTTCACTCGGAGATTCACTTCTGACAGCAACTTGTAGGTTCATCAAAATAATAACTTACACGTGCCCCTGTCGTCTATTATGCCCGACTTACTATACGACAAGTCTTGTTGTATATATGACCCATCGATCGACACAAGGTCGACTAGCTCGGGCCTTCCTCTCCTCCGTTCCTCCCGTAGCGGGATCGTTTCGCAACATCCGAATTCGTTAAAACATTTTCCCGCTGATGCACTTACCGGTACAATTAGATCCGTCCCAAGTTCCTTGAGCAATCACATTACTATGCCTTATGCCTGTTCAGGATGTGCAAATCGTGAATGGCGACCCCTTCTCGTCATTTCCTTGTTTCAAAAAAAATTCAGGTCCATGAATGGCATATATACAAATATTGTCAGTGAGAAAATCAGGGTTGCAATGCAGGGCCTCGAAAAGACAACATGGTATATAATTATACCACAACTGCAGGTGCTATCCCGGGTCATATATCTAGGATAAAGTCTCAAGTTGTGTAGAACCTTGTTTGCTCTCCTTACAAGTGTAAAAAGCATTCGGGCGTGACAAAAGTGACAAACATTGGCCAAATCCGACTGACGGTTGTGCCCAAGAGCTCAACCACTTTGTATAAAAATATTAAGGAAATAGTAAAAAATGACATGGCTTTTAAATATAAGAGCTCAAAATGTGTTGGGGAAGGCTGTAGAAATTGAAAAATGAAAAATTTGCAATTCCCAGGATAGACTATTTATCATGTTATATTTTGTCCCTGACGCCGCGAACCCTAACACCAGCCATGACCCTCTTCGGCGTGTCCCCTCTGGCTACTTAGAAATCAACTTTGCCGGTAGCGTGGGCACAAACATTGCAGACGTCCCGGCGATACCATACACCCACTGGCAGGTCCCGGGGATCCGAGCCGATCAGTAGTCGGCATCTAAACGACAACTCGACCTTGCGTTCACGATTGAGACACAGGTGTAGCATACTACGTCGCCAGACGCCGCCTTGGGCATCTTAGACTGGCAAGGGCAGGAACTAGTGGCATACCAGCTCATCCCAATTTCAAACACTGCTCTCAGCAAAAGAAAAGATCAAGAGGATGATGTATTCAGATATCCCATCATGTTACTAAAATAATACAAAACCGTGATTTGTATAGTCATTTTTGAGCCTCACTTGTTTTCATCACACGTATGAAGAACGAACAAATACGATGACTTTTCCGTGACTCTCGGATACTGCAGTTTCATATATCAACTTGACAGAAACAAGCTGGATTTGCTTCCATTTTGAAATTATTGATATATTACAAAGCGCGACTATCGCCTACTCCTCCGCGATATTTAGTAGATGAAATATGAAAACAAAAGTTGACATAAATGTAGTACATAACCAGTAACTAGAGTATATTTGCAACCCGGTTTTGAGGAATTTTTAGGTGAAATCTGAGTTAGCCGAAGTGAAATGTTGGTACCTGATGCCGAGCTGCCGTGTGACATGATCGTCACTGAAGCTTTGCGCTCAGTATTGAACGCGACGACCTCTACACCTTGTTGTCCTTCTAAAAATGGTGCAGGGGTGGTAAAATCCATGCTTTTGACAGTTCCACAGTCATATTTTATTTTAAACCTTACGAATGGTGTGAGCCGTGAGAGCGAGGTCACGTGTCACCTTCTGCGCGCTCTCTACCATTAAATTTACAACGAAATAAGGGCTGCTGGGTGCTGGAAAGTTTCACGTTGCATGTTTCAACCTATGCTGAATGTTGTCTGCGGGAGGTTTTCATTTTAAGATCAGTTGCGCGCATTCACAGTCAGTTTTGGCGGCGTGACATTGCGCGTGCCACGTACCGAATAATTGAAGTCATCTACATTTTGAAATTTGTAGTCTGGCTACGGAAGACTAGTACCGAATACCTTCTGCACGTAAATTCATGATTGTTTGGTTTACATATTTTTCACTTTTATTTTCCACTTGAAGTATTGACCTTTGAGAACCTCAAATTGAATCCTCGCAAAGTTGCTGTGACAACTTCTTGAATCACTCAACCAAATCAGGCAAAGTTTCCATCAATCTGTCCATCACAGATAACCCTGAAGTAAAATTCTCGCTAGCCGAGGTGAAGAAATATTCGGGTTGCAAATATACTCTACTAGAATGAATTCAACCCACGTCACAGCCACCTCATTATGACTCGGACTTTTATCAGCCCACCTTTATCACTCGAATTTATTAACTATTCATGAACTTCACAAACATTAACGTGATTCGACCTGATTTACTGTCACTACAGTTCATTGTCGGACACTAATAGCTTGCAGGACCCCGCTGGCGTTAAGGCTCTTCTGGACCAGTTACGTGTATCTCAAGCATGGCAAGAGGTCACTACCTCATACACATCTGGGCCAGATGATGAGGTGCCGCCCGGAAGCTCTGAAGATCAGTTGACGGCTTCACCCGCCGCCACCTCAACTTCTGTTGCATCCCTTCTTTCACAATTGCACGCGCCCCCATCCCTGTCCCCTCCACCCCCAGGCAACGAAGATCATGACACCGGCCATCTGGCACCCGCAGCTTCTCGATCCCACGAATCTACGTCGTCTGTGGTCGCTCCCGTTTTTCCACATGCGAAGACCGATACGCGATCATACACGTTCCAACAAGCCTTGCCATATCTTGCGCAGCTGGCTGAGAATCCTGAATTCGTTAAGCTATTACATCAGGTACCATCATACAACTTAAAAAAGGAACGAATCAGCTGAAGATACTGCTTCAGATGAAGAAAGAACAAGATGACCTTGAACAACAGCTATGGGAAGACCGGCGCACAATCCACAAGACATATGAGGAGAAGGTCAAGATTGCATTGACCAAGTGGGTTTTTAGTAACTAAGCAGCATATTGCGCAATCCTTTACTTTGTTTCCTAGAGCAAATATGACAGGCGACGGGAAATTGTCAAAGCATGAGGCCGATGTATTTACCACGCCTTGCAGTCGCTTAAATATTGATTGATTTATGCGATAGATGATACAAACTGCGTTCAAGAAAGAACTCGAGAAATTCGATCGGAACCGCGCGCTTCTTGCTTGGGATGGCCTGATTTCAAAGCAGCAAACCATGCTGGCCTCTCATAGTGTTCCCACGATGTTTGTGTCCATAGAGGGCGCAGATAGAGATGTAGGTGATATTGTTGACCAATCCGTTAAATCCTCTAACTAGGTGTTTTCAGCGACAGCGACGGGTGATACAGGTGTTGGAAAATATTCTTGGATCCTAGCCATACCGAACTACGAGACATCGAACCTGAAAAATTGTTGCATGGTGGTAGCTACTTTTTGGGTGGAACGACATGGCTTTGTCTCCCGTGACGTCGAATTCTGAGTGGTCATGTGACCTTGGCATGACTAGAGAGAGAGAGGCTGACTAAGCGATCTGAGATCCACTTATGTCCAGATCTATGTAATAGATTCTGCCTGGATTCTGCCAAGCTATTACAAGTTAAAGCGCGGTGTTCCTTCCTACGACTTGCTTCCCTCCCACCGTACTTAGTTGCCAACTGGAGGAGAGAGCTAGGACGATGCCTTATGTAGATCTTCACGCGGCAGATGACTATGCTTCCATCCACTACATTACCAACGCACCTTTTGGCGACGTCAGTGGTTTTGACCCCGAAAAAAGTACTGTCATAGTGCTTCATCCACTATTTCTTGACTCTACATGGCTGGACAATCAATTTGGAGACCCGCGCCTGGGCGAAAACTTTAACCTTATTGCATTCGACTTACGCGGTTGCAATCAGTCGAAATATAGACTGAGTGGTCGACACGACAGTTGGGTGGATGCTGCAGATCTTGCATCTTGTCACCAGGTAAATTGAACCACTATAATGGATAACTTTGCTGTATCCGTTCTTCAGGCATTACAACTCCCCCCGTGCCACATTCTGGCACTTGAAACCCTCTCCGTCTATTGCGCTCTCCGTTTCGCAGTCTTGTGCGTGTTCAATGACTCTTATCCCCTTTTTTGCTCCAACAACTGTCCTGTAAAAAAGGTTTCCCGAAATGTGCCTCAGCCTGACCCTGTGCAACGTCCCTGCACCCACTGAGTGCGATCGTCATAATTGTTCTTTATAGTCATCTTCACTGACTATTTTATGTTAGGCTTCAATGGATGCATACTGTTCGTCAAGAGCTATTGGACAACTGGTGCGACGCCCGAGATTTGGAAACCTTTGAACATGTTGCCAAAGAGGCTGTTGACTTTGTCGCTGGCCCAGTGAGTATCAGATTCAGAGTATCAAGTCGCGCTAGACACTTCTTTCTGTACCAGAATTGTGACCTCGAGTTACAAGACCAGGTGTGCATCGTATGGGTATCCAACACGCTTAAATTTGTGGACGTTTTTCCATTACAGCTCATTTACTATTGGGAAATGAATCTTCCGCCCTCTGAAGCCCGGCGGATAACCACTACTCTGAACGGCCTGTTTAATGTTCGTGTCGATTAGAATTTCCTGTTTCCACCGGCTCATCTTCTGACAGCGAACACCACTGAAACCAGATGTGTATGCAACTATCAAGCAACCGGTCCTCCTTCTCCACGTAGGGCATCCTTGCTGTACTTTTTGGAAGCGCTGATATGATGTTCAAGGGTGAGCATGACGAAACCTGCCAGAAAACATATGCGGAGCAGTTGGCCTCGCAACTCTCGAATTCCGAAGGCGGTGCCGTCATCTACACCATCAAAGGTATGCGTGGACTTCATTCTTCATGAAGTTACATTCACCAAATTCTGACTCAGGAGGCGCCGGAGCGCTCAGCATTGTTCCTGGACATGCTTCAATTGTCAACCAGGTTTTTGCAAAATTTATTTCTCGACATCCACCCACTGGATCAGAACTTGGACCGCCCGAAAATCCTAAATGGGAGAGAATGCAGAAAGCACTGTCCACTTTAGCCGATATTATGGGAGACAGCGGCATTGCAGGTCGTGACCCATTGTCCTCCCTCTCGTTTTGTTGTCTCTCTGCAGAAATCATGCAGCGCCAGACTGATATGCTGGTTCATTACCAGAAGAGATCAAATTCTGCTTTCTGTCCTCTGGGTCCTGAAGGGCGACCAGTGAGAAGGTGCGTTACTTGCTATTGTTGTTTCCAGGCTTCAATTTGCCTCCAGATATTCCGATAGGAAAGCAGGTCACTGGTTTCATAGTGAGAAGAATGGATTGTCGATTGCAGGTGAATCTTCTCCAAGGTTTCGCTTCACTACGTTGACAGCTTCCACGCTCAGGGAAAGCCTTTCTTATCCCAGAACGCGCTGGTGACTCGGCCGGCAAACTATCACATCAGGACGCTGCTGTGGATGGCCGACCACGACTACGTCGTGTTCTTGGAACTAGCACGATCGAGAAGCGTGTCATTAAGGATTCGATGGCAAAAGTTGTCGCCACTCCAAAACTTCCCCAGCGGCTTCCCGTCTAGTTATTTCTCGTTGCGATTCGACCCCTCACATCTACCAACTTCGTCTGCATCGTTAATTGCATTATATAATTATACATATATCTAACGGAACAGAGCTATGCTATGCACACTCGTCATACAAAGTAGGTATGAACATATCTCTCATCTTATTTAACTTGAAACTGTAGCGTTGCATATGAATTGTCCGGCTGCCGCCGCGTATCCTCGTTGTGACGTTTAGAGCATTTACATCCGGCCCTCGAACAACCCTGGCGGCCTTGAGCTTCAGAAGAGGGCAAAAATCATTTACACGAACTGTGTTAATATAACAAAATTCAGAAGGGATTTTATACAGTCATGATTCTGCGTTTGGGGCAACTTCTTGGGATACTATTATCTAAATACAAGGCTATTCCAATGAACGATAAATTTATAGAGTTCGGAATGCCCATCAAGGCAAAAAGTCTAGTGCACGGTAAGCAGGAAATCGTCTAGTAATGAGGGAATCGCAGATGTTACGTGGAGTAATATCAAATGCTGCCTTCGGCCATCTTAGCTTTGTAGTACCTCACCATCTCCTCCAAACCCATTCGAACCGTCCACCTCGGTTGCCAGCCGAGTGATTCCTTGGCACGAGTGGTATCGGGCCGTCTCTTCTGTGGGTCGTCGGTGGGCATGGGCTCATAGACAATCTGAACGCGCCTTGCGGGCTTGTCCCCATCCTGCTCTTGGACCTTCTCTACGATCTCCCTCACAAGCTGGGCGAATTCACCGATGGTGAACTCGTCCCCATTGCCAATGTTGACGGGACGCGATTCGTCGGAATTCATGAGAGCGATCAGCCCGTCAATGAGATCATGGACGTATTGGAATGATCGTGTCTGTGTGCCGTCGCCGTAAACAGTCATATCCTGGCCTTTTAGCGCTTGGACAATAAAATTGGAAACAACTCGTCCATCGTAGGGGTTCACTTGCCATGTCGAGGGTCAGGAGACAATACTTCTGAACCCAATTACAGATACATACTTCGAGGGCCATAAGTATTGAAGATCCGTGCAACGCGCACATTGACACCGTCCTGTCTTTGGAATCCATAAGTAAGGGTCTCAGCGACGCGTTTTCCTTCGTCGTAACATGCCCGGGGTCCGATAGGATTCACATGGCCCCAGCTACACAAGAGATGTCACGTCAGGAAGCGAAAATATTTGAAAACTAGAACGCACTATTCTTCGGTCTGAGGATGGACCTCTGGATCGCCATATACCTCTTTGTAACATCACTGTTAATGTATCTCTGCCAGTGTGATACAGGTAAGCCTCACCAGATGTGCTACTGATGAGGAACCGGGCCTTTGTACGCTTCGCGAGCCCAAGCATATTCAGGGTTCCCATGAATGATGTTTTGATAGTCTTAACGGCATTGAATTGATAGTGTGGAGGAGAGGCAGGGCAGGCAAGGTGGTAAATCTCTAAAAGTGGCTAAAGTGTGGGCGCTAGCAGGAGGAGATCGAGATGAACGTACGATCACACTCAATCATGAACGGCTCAACGACATCGTGGCGCACCAACTCAAAATTAGGATGACCATTCCAGTGACTAACGGTGGTCTTTGAACCGGTGAAAAAGTTGTCTAGAACGGTGACTTCATGGCCCAGGAGCATGAGGCGGTCGACGAGGTGCGAGCCGACGAAACCAGCACCGCCAGTTACCAAAATTCGCTTGCGCGCTGAAGGCGGAAGAAGTTTTACAGGAGGAAACCGAGAAAGAGTAGTGTATGAGATAGATCGAGAATCTGGATGGTAGATTGACTTTGACTGATATGCAGCGTGACCTTGGTTAAACTTTGCATGCTGTAACTCGCGTGCTTCGTCATCGAGTTCCTTGACACTTTTGCTATCGTCTGCTGAGACTACATAGTGGGAACGCAAATACAAGGAGCGAAGGACATCGAGGGACACTTCGCTGTCGAAACCAAAGCAATTAGATCCGACTGAGGTAATCTCATTGCCGTTCTTATCAAGAGTGACAATCTAAGGAAGCGTCAGGAAAGGGTGAGGAGAACAGAGCGAAAACAAAACAAACAGGAGATGGGGACATTGCAGATGGTAGTCGGGAGAAAGAAGGGGTGTGAGACCCCCAAGAAACCCCTTAACGCATATTCAGAACTTGAAAAGGCGATAGCCGGCCTGTCAGTTTTGAACGTTCCTCGATCTAAATGATGATCATTGCTAAATCAGGCCTCAATCTGCACCGTCTCCATGCCTCGAATCGGAAAACAACCAGGCAAATCAAGACACGATCCTCTGCTTGTTCAATTGGACGATGACGATGCAGAAGCAAGGTATGGACGGGTCTCTCAGCCCGGCAAAAGAAAAAAGGCAAAAATAAGCCGAGAAAAAGGTGAAGATGATAACGCAGACTCGGAGGTGCATTGCTTAACCGAAACTCACCCGTCTAACTCACCATTGATGCGCCGGCAAGGTTGTTTTGGACGCTAAAACCTCGAAACGAATATTCGAACTTGCAAAGGAACAACAGGATGAACTAGAGGTGCCCGATGATTTTGACGACGTCGCAGAAGAGAGAAGGGTGGCATTATCACGGCCAAGAACCCAGACGATGGATATAGATGACGATGACGACGATAATGAAGACCTCGAAGATGCGGAAGGGATCGACGATGTGGAAGAAATCTTTGTGAGGGTATTTCCCAACCCGCCATGCGTGTGGCTCATATGATCGAATAGCAAATAGATTCCGGTGATATGAAGACATTGGATGCCCTTCTTCCAGCAAATTCTGGCGAGCGTAGGACGCTGGCAGACATCATATTTGCTAAACTGGGCAGCGGCGAGGTCGGAGATGCTGCTGTCGTCCAAAAAGCCTCGCAGGAAAATCAGGAGCATCCCGATCCTGCGCTCGGTCTGAATCCAAAAGTCGTGGAGGTCTACACCAAGTGCGTCGTATCCTAATCTACAGCGTCTTCCATACCGATACTTCTAGTCAGACTTGGGGTTTACTTACGGACTTACAAATCTGGTTCCCTGCCCAAGCCTTTCAAAGTGATCCCCTCCCTCCCAATGTGGGCGCGTATGCTTGCCCTTACCCACCCAGAAAACTGGTCCCCGCACGCCTGCCGTGCAGCAACCAGAATATTCATCTCAAACATGAAACCACCACAGGCCCAGCTTTTCTTAAGCGTCGTGTTGTTAGATGCTATCCGCGAAGACATTCAGAAGAACAAAAAACTGAATCCCCAGTATTACGAGAGTTTGAAGCGTGCTCTTTACAAACCAGGCGCGTTCTTCAAGGGACTCATATTCCCAATGCTGGATGTATGTACTTGGCTCGTGGTGTCCATTAGACCTTGAGCTCATCACGTTTCTACAGCAAGGATGTTCGTTAAAAGAAGCTGCCATCGTTGCTTCAGTCTTGGCAAAAACCAAAATTCCAGTTTTGCATGCATCTGCAGCCCTTCTACGTATAGCTGAGATGGACTACTCGGGTAAGTTGAACAATGACGGGTGAAGGTGGACGCCTAGACTGATATGTAATCCTTCAGGTCCGAACTCCTTGTTCATACGCGTTTTGATCGACAAGAAGTTCGAACTTCCTTACAAGGTCGTCGACGGCCTAGTCTTTCATTTCATCCGCCTGTCGAACACGTACAAAGCAAAATCCCGGGGTGACGCCAGCAAGTTACCCGTGCTCTGGCATCAAAGTTTGTTAGTCTTTGCTCAACGGTATCTAAACACTCCTTCATTCCTATGTTTATACTGAGGCTTGCTATTTCCGTCAGATATGCATCCGATTTGACCCCCGATCAAAAGGATGCACTTTTAGATGTCATCCGTGCCACACCACATGTTCAGATAGGTCCTGAAATCAGACGAGAGCTGGTGAATTCCGTCGTGAGAGGCGCGCCACACGAGCCTGTAGATCAAGATGTCGAAATGTCATGATAAATTCAGTTTCTATATCATCAGTTCCTGGACGTTTCTTAAAATGGAATCTGTTATCACACAAGTAATTCAAAACACCAAGTCAGAGGTAACGTAAGCAAGAGTATGTATACTAAGCTTATTTCTGTTGAAGACCCCAGTCACTACCAAACATCTCATTGCTCTTCCCGCTTGCCTCGTCGATCAGCATTCTAGCACATTCAGCTCCCGCAACGGGCAAACGCAAGGTTAGACTGCTGTCTGGCTCTGGGAAAGGAAGATGGGTTGGTAATATGCCTGCCTGTCGAAGGGTCGTGCCCTGATCCCACCAGATGTGCTCTTGAAAACACAGCCAGAGAATGAGAACACAAATGTAGATCAAATATAGGAATTTACCACTGTAGAGCCGATCCCCCCTTATGTTGACGACTGCCATCATTGGAATGGACATTTTCTTTCCTGTGGGAGGGACTCCAGGGAGCAGCCAGTCGACCATTCGGTCATGGGTGAACTCATAAACAAACTCGTCTGAGTGTCATACACCCCAA
>QLOK01004604.1:2859-17744 GCA_003313805.1 Tricholoma flavovirens
GACTCTACTAGAGTATTGTAGAAACATTTGTACTTAGTATATAAGCTTGCACATTAGGTTGAGCTATTCAGTTTGAACCATGATTAGTTAAGCACTACTTGGAATCTTCATCCTCACTTGCCATCTAGTACGGAAACCTGGCGCATAACCCGTGCATTTGCATTCAAGTCCAGTAAATCAGAGACAACCCTAATCAAGAGGAAGGGCGCAACTTCTTATAAGTCGAAGCCAAGTCTCATTTGTCCCCCTTCGGAAAACCCGTGCGTTCTCTGATTCCTCCCTCGCAATAAGCATGACCTTAACATCCAGGCACAGACTGCACTTGAAAAAGAAATGCATCACACATCACAAACCCCATCAAAGATTCCAGTACCTCAGGAAAGATCAACTCGCATCTCTTCGCAGCCACTGATTAATTATAGATTGCTGAATAATCCAAATTTTTGTGGGCCAAAGGAATGGCAACATCAAGTACCAGCAATGGAGGAATCTGGTTTCATCATGGTGGATTATGCAATGATTGGGGCATCACTGGAGGATGATCCACTCTTGGTAAAGGAAGCCAAGGGCAGATTGGATTGGGGAAAATGGAAGGAAGGGATGGATGCCAAGATATCCCAGTTGACTGAATGAGGTACATTCAAATTGGTTGACTTACCATCAGACCAGCAGGCAATTGCAAGTAAATGGGTGTACCACATCAAACATGATCACAATGGAATGATCACAAAACACAAGGTGAGACTCGTGGTGAAAGGATGTTCCCAGATTCCTGGAATAGATTTCATGGAAACCTTTGCACCAGTTATGTGGCTGGAAACCTTTCAGCTATTAATAGCACTTGCAACAAAATTGGAACTCGTGATTCACATGGTCAATGTTGTAGGCACTTACCTCAATGGGACATTAGACAAGGTAATCTTCATGATGCAGCCACCAGAATATGACAATGGAACTGGGAGAGTATGGCAGCTCTTACAGCCTCTCTATGGGCTAAAACAGGCAGGACGGGCCTGGAACAAGGAGCTTAATCAAACCTTCCTCAAGATGGACTTCATGTGGCTATTTTCAGATCAATGCATCAATATTAGGCACACCAATCAAGATTTGTTGCTCACATCAGTCCATATTTATGACATGACTATTCTTGGATTGGATATTGATGCCATCACAGATATGAAAGCCGAACTGGGGAAGTACTTCATGATCATGGATCTGGAGGAGGCAAAGCAGATAGTAGGATTGGAATCAGATAGGGACATGGAGGCAGGTACCCTAAAAATCAAACAGACACAATATGTCAAGAAGGTCCTGGAGAAGTTTGGAATGGCAGATTCACACCCTGTCAGCACACCACTGGACCCAAATGTCAAATTGGTAAAGACACCAAACAATGAACACCACAATATCCCTGAGTACAGAAGCGCTATTGGATCGCTTATGTACGTGGCAATCAGCACATGACCTGACATTTCATTCGCAGTGCAAACACTCAGCCAATTTATGAGTAACCCCAGCCCTGCTCACTGGTCAGCCATCAAACACATTTTCCAATATCTTAACAGCACTCGTGACTTAGTGATCATCTACCATAAAGGGGGAGAAGTCAAACCCCTGGCTTATTTGGATGCTGATTGGGGTGCCAACGTAAATGATTGAAAATCTATTTCTGGCTATATTTTCCAAATGGTGAACAGTCCAATCTCCTGGCAATCAAAGAAGCAACCCATGGTGGCATTATCATCAATGGAAGCCAAATAATGGCCGAGAGCCTAGCCACACGACAGGTCATCTTGGTATGGACCCTTACAGCTGAACTCAGTATTCCATACTCAGGATCCACCACACTCAACATCGATAATCAGGGAGCCATCAACTACTCTAACAATGCGATCAATCATGGCTGCACTAAGCACATCAACATCCAGCATCACTTCATACATAAGAAGATCATCTCACACAAGATAAAAATTCAGTACTGTGCAACGGACAACAATTTAGCTGATCTGCTTACCAAAGCACTACCAAAGCCAAAGCACAAAGACTTGGTTAATTGCTTAGGAATGGTGTAGGTGTCAAGGGGGAGTGTTGAGATCAGAGGTGACACCAATGCTGATAGCTGAACATGGCAGTGATCACATAGCCACATTTATTTATAATACTGATCTTTATTTACCGATTAGCTTGCTGAGCAATGCTTGCAATGTTTAGTATAAAATGTTCTATGTACATAGTTAGCTACCTAATGAAGTTTGTTTATTATATTGAGTCCTCTTTTCATCAACAAAAACCTCAGTCCTATGCCTGATCTTGTGATGACACAAAGAACCCAAGCCCTCACTCTTTTGCAAGAATGAGATGACAATCTCACATTTGAGGAGAAGTCTGAAATGATCCACCATTTCACATCAAATGTTGCAATTGCAGAAGTCTATCTTGTGCTTAACAACAATGAACTGAGACAGGCTTGGCTTCAAAGTTTGTTGAAATATTGACTGGTTTCATTCATGTATAACTTCTTTGTCAAACATTGGACTCCATGTATGTACAATTGGCTGCACTGTATGACTATATGTTTTTAGTAGATGCCTGTTGATTTGTGTCCATCACCTGTTGCAGCTATATACCAATTTCACTATTATCTTCTGAGTCTGAGTCATTGTCACTACTCTCTTCATCATCACTAGTCTCCTCATCCTCATTTATGTCAACATTGATTCCCCTCTCCTGACAGATGTTGTTAAGACTATTGGTCTTAACTTGGTCTCTCAACTTCGGTTTGTATCCATGACCTAGTCAGTGGATGTCTTCAGCAAAGGGGTGTCCCTTGCCCAGGTAGAATACATCAAGAGACTTGTCAGAGGGGACAATGATGAGGGAGAAAGACATTCAGAGGTCTAGATATTAAGATGACTTCTTAATATTCAGATCAATGTGAGTGAGTTAAGACTTGGTCATTAGCCTAGGTCAAGCTGACAAACTACAGAGATAACTACTCGTTTATATAGAAGAGTCTAATTGCTTATCTACCAATAGCTGAGGAAGAACTGATTGTTAACAGATCATACTACTATAGGTAAGTATCAGTAAAAGGTCCATGAGAGAATGGAGTATGACCCATTGGATATACTAAGTATGATTGACTAAAGTAAAAGGGCCAATCAGGTAAAAATGATGACAAACATAAAAAATAAGAAATTTGTAACAGATGTGTTGGTAGTCAGCCCACATTGCATTGCTTTGGCAATCTGCTCTTGCCATTCATCCATTTCTTCATCACCCTGAAAAACTGGTGCAACATACGGGTTGTTCACAGTAGCCATTTTTGGGCCATTTTCGGCTCATTTTTTATTTCATTTTTAATCTCATTTTTCAAAAATGGACATCAGAATGAGACAAGAATGAACTGGAAAATGATCACTTTTGTAAAATTGAACCCTACCCTCGCTTTTGAAAAAATGGTCATTTTCAGTTTCATTTTCATGTTCCATTTTCATCGTTCTTTCAAACTCTGCTACAATGCCCAATTCTTCACAGTGACCACAACCATTGACGGTGATGCCCTCTCCATCACTCCTCTACCACCACAACAACTCCATCACAACCTGCCATCACCACTCCCATGCCAACTCACACAGACTAATGCCACCAACTGCTGCAAACCAACCACATTGGGCCCAAATGATAAGTAATGTTTTTTTTGTTATGTTTTCCTTTATTTTCAACTAACTAATCTTTTCATTTGCTTTTTCTAGCTTTTATCTATGTTACATACCACAAGACAGTGCCAAGATGGCACACCCACAACAATGCTACTGCTACAAGCGCCTGCTTGTTGGGTGGATGATGGATCAGGACAACAACAAAACAGGGCAACATCCGATGACAGGGGCAATGGAGCAGGGACAAGGCATGGTGAGGCAAAGATGATGACAGTGATAATACTTGACCAGGAAACCCACACAAACCCTACAAAAGGCTTCATATGGTATAACACAGGTTAGAGGAAGGTAGCGAGGTGGTTCTAAACTTCAGTGAAGTAAACCAAGGTTATACAAACTGAAAGCGAGATATTTCAAGGATGTTTGATCAAAGTTCAAGGAAAGATTGAGGTTGCAATAAGAGTTTGAGACATTGGAGGAATGGGTCAGATATGTGAAGGAGGATGTGAACAATGTAGATGGGAACTTTGATAGGTACTAATATGCAAGTAGTGATGACTGGATGATGTTCGATATATTCAAGATGATGATATGATGATTTTCGAAGAAGTTCATGATGATATTGCAAAACTTCAAGAAAAGACTAGAGACTTAGACTCAAGAGTGGGAGCTCTTAAATCAGATGATAGAGAAGTGAGGGGAATGATTTCTTGTTAGAAAATGTAGGTAATACAAAGTTATATAGGTTTTAAAAACATAGGACTAAAAAGGAAATAAAACATGAGGCCTACATGAGGCAGGATGTAAATGATGATATGTCCACATTGCAGGTAGTACAAGGGACACACACCAGTACATTTTGCATTATGCATAACAGGTCTATACAGTAGTCCAATCGACCTTGATTGACCTCAAACAACTTTGATCACATTTTTGAGCAATATTAGGGTTATTCACAGTAGCCATTTTCAGGCCATTTTCGGCTCATTTTCAATTTCATTTTTAATCTCATTTTTCACAAATGGACTTCAGAATGAGATGAAAATGAAGCGAAAAATGATCATTTTTGAAAAATCGAACCCTACCCTTGCTTTTACAAAATGGTCATTTTCACATTCATTTTCGCATCCCATTTTTTTTGTTCTTTCAAACTCCGCTCTGACACAGCATCGATGACAACGTCCTCTCCCCCACCATAACTCCGTCACCACTCCCACGTTGACTAACCCCACCAGCCACTGCAAAACAACCACATCGGGCCCAAACAACAACAGAGGTCATTTGGGCCCTAGGTAACTTGTTTTTTCAATTTCTCTTCTTTTCTTTTTAACTAACTGATGTTTTCATTTTCTGTTCTAGGTTTTGTTATTTACCATGAGACGGCGCCAAGATGGCACACTCACATCCATGCCACCGCTACAAGCACCTTCTTGTGGGGTGGATAATGGATCAGGACAACAACAAACAGGACTACAGCCGATGACAGGGACAACGGGGCAGGGAAAGGGGTGGAAAAGATGACGACGGCCACCAGCACCACACCGCCGCAAGCAGCTGTTCGCAGGGTGGAAACGAGCAACTAGCACAGAGAAGACAGGGAGGATGCAACGAGGGGAGCCATGATGACAAAAATAACGGGACAGGATGACACCGACACCAACAACGACAATGACAATGATGGGGACCAGGGGATAAAGACCAATGATGAGGACAACCACAAGACGATGAGAGGGACGGGGACAGGGGCAGACAACAACACAACATGACCAAAATGGTGGGGGGGGACGACAGGACAGAAGAATGGAAGGCACAGGTGACAGATACAGTGCCATAGGACGAGGAACACAAAAAAGGCCATGGGTAAGTTTCTTTCCTTGTTCAATTCATTTTTTTGCTACTAACAAAATTATTAATGATGATGATGATGACTACCCCGGGCCCAGACAATGCACCACCTGCCCCCAGCCTCACGAGCATCTGCTCATGGGGTGGGTCTCCGGTGGAACACCGATGAGGCACAAGCAGTGGCAGCTATGAGTGGGAGGAGGAAAGATGGCGACGACGACCAACGACACACCACACCACCCCACCCTCACAAGGACGACAACAGGGATGAGGGGGAGATGATGACACCCACGGCACCAGACCCCTCTGCTATGAGCAGCTGCTCGTAGGGAGGATGGCTGGTGTGTATGGGCTAACAGAGAAGGCAAGGGTGAGAGAAGCCAGCAGAGCAGAGGAATAATGACAGGAGCGGAGAGGTAACACGTACGGGATGAGGCAAGGAGATCGGGGGGACGAGCGCCCAGCACCCAACACCTGCCGCTGCGAGCATTTGCTCGCAGGGTGGATTGGGTGCTAATGGCCACGTCGCCACCCCCTATCTCCAACGAGCGCTTCACAACGGGTGAAGCGCTCATTGGATGGGTGAAGCCACCACTATGAAGCACCCCACCCCTTTCGCATTAGTTTTTCTTTTGTAGTAATTTTTGTAGTATGTAGTATCAATTAATATATTAATTCTGTACACAAGAAAAAAGACTGGTAAATAACCCATCAATGAGTTAGTGAGTGTTGAGGAGTAATTATGGACTTGAAAGAAAAAAATTCAGCAAGTCCTTTGAGGGGGAGTTTGAATCTGCCGAGCACTGCCGGAGGTAGGTAAAATGCATTTTTACTTCATTTTTGGGATGTTTGCATTTCAGAGTGTTCACTGTAGCCATTTTTCACATCATTTTTCACATCATTTTTCGGTCCATTCTGATCATTCTTCTGCCAAACACCTGAAAATGATCCAAAAATGAAGCCAAAAATGAGCCAAAAATGGCCCAAAAATGGCTACCGTGAACAACCCTATTGTGTGATATTGAGCCCCTCGAACATCTTTGTTCTGACTTCAAGCACTAGCAGGACTCTCTCATACCTTGTATGACCCCTCGAACCTCATTTGATAAGTGTCAATCACGTTATGAACATTCAATCGACTGCAAACAGCAATATCAAACCCTCGATAATTCTCAAGCTCTTTTGATTGAGCTTGATCTTTGTCAAACTTCCTTGAACATCGCCATGATATTTTCCACAAGTCCAGATATACTTATCAATTGATTCATGAGCCCTACAAACATCATCGAACCATTCACAATCACTTTGAACATCATTAATTGAGCTTGATTGAACTCAAGTGCACTTCAAACTGATATTGAGCTACTTCGCACACTTTGGTGGCCACATTCATTATCATCGGAGACTTGTACCATCCTCCTGCACCTCACAAGATTATATGACAAGCTTATCACATGAAGAACAATAGGCAAGGTCACACTTTGAAGGACATGAGAGGATTTTAGAGGTATTTCAGACTCCTCAAAGGGAACATGTGTTTCCCCACATGGATTCTTTTCATTTGTCTCACTTTCACATCATTCTATCATCTACCCATCATTATTAGACCCATTAAATTGTTTATATCCTGCCTCATGTCGGCCTCATGTTTTATTTCCTTTTTATCTCAAAGTTTTGTGATATCACTGTAAACTTCTTCAAAAATCATCTAGTCATTGCCACTTCCATATTAGTACCTATTAAAGCCCCCATCTACATTGTTTCTGTCCTCTTTCACATATCTGACCCATTCCTCAAACATCTTGAACTTTTATTGTGACCTCAAACTTTTATCGCAACCTTGATCTTTTATTGCAAACTCGAACATTCCTTGAACCTTGATTGAACACCCTTGAAATATCTCACTCTCAGTTTGTATAACCTTGGTTTACTTTACTGAAGTTTAGAACCACCTTGCTACCTTCCTCTAACCTGTGTTATACCATGTGAAGCCTTTTGTAGGGTTTTGTGTGGGTTTCCTGGTTGAGTATAATCAATGATCTAATGGGTCTAATAATGATGGGTAGATGATAGAATGATGCAAAAAGTGAGACAAACAAAAAGAATCCATGTGGGGAAACACATGTTCCCTTTAAGGAGTCTGAAATACCTCTAAAATCCTCTCATGTCCTTCAAAGTGTGACCTTGCCTATTGTTCTTCATGTGATAAGCTTGTCATATGATCTTGTGAGGTGTGGGAGGATGGTACAAGTCTCTGATGATAATTAATATGGCCATCAAAGTGTGTGAAGTAGCTTGATATGGGTTTGAAGTGTGCTTGAGTTCGATTGAGCTCAATCAATGATGTTTGAAGTGATTGCAAAGGGTTCAATGACATTCATAGGGCTCATGAATCGATCGATAAGGATATCTGGACTTGTGGAAAATATTGTGAAGATGTTCAAAGAAGCTGGATGAAGATCGAGCTCAATCGAAAGAGCTCAAGAATTATTGAGGGTTCAATATCGCTGTTCACAGTCAATCAAATGTTTGTAACATGATTGACACTTATCAAATGTGGTTTGAGGGGGCTGTACGAGGTATGAGAGAGTTGTGCTAGTGCTTGAAGTCAGAACAAAGATGTTTGAGGGGCTTGATATTGCATGATATTGCTCGAAAATGTGATTGAAGTTGTTTGAGGTCAATCGAGGTCAATCAGACTACTGTATAGACCTGTTATGCACAATGTGAAATGTACTGGTGTGTGTCCCAAGTACTTTCTGCGATGTGGATGTATCATCCTCCCTGGACTGAAATACTGATTGTCCCCAGTCAGTCGAACTGTGTCATGTGCTAATCACAAGATTGTGTTGAAAAACTGATCAACAAAGTTTGCAACTTGCTCTACTTCTTTGATCTTCTCACCATCTCGAACTCTTTATCCTCTATATCATGTCTCTCCTCATTGAACTCCAAACCAGTCTCATCAATTATGCAAAATCTATGCCAGAGTGTGGCATAGCAGAAGACCTTGACTTCAAAATATGGGGGAAAGGGTTTTGTGATAAGATGGTAAGTTGCATACTTCAAAGTTACTTTCTAATGCTAAAACCATTTCGTTTGGGCAGAATATAACAAGCTGGCAACCAATCTAGGTGAGGATCAAGATTTGGCTGTTCAAAATGTCTTTGATGAAGTTCTCAAAGTTTTCAAGCCCTTAGTGTGTTGTGACTGGCTTTCGTGGGGCGGGGATTTGCTTTTCTTGGAAATGCATGACAAGATTGAGAAGGAGCATATTCAAAAGGAACAGGAAGAAGCTCAAGAGGTGGCCACTATGGCAAAGAAAGCCTGGGTCAATGCTCACAAGGTGGCACTCATCAAGGTGTGAAGCTTGGTCTTGGCTGAGTTTCAGGCCAAAATGATTTTGAAGGATGATTTGCAGCGATGGAATTGAGAACTCATGGCCAAGGTGAAGGAAATCAAGAAAGATGAAGAGGAGGTCAAGGATGATGAGGATGAGGAAGATGGGCCTGTGGTGAGATTTGGGAAGCAAAAGGCGAAGGCACTGGAGGTTGACAAAGGTGAGGATGAGGACAATGAGGTTGATGAGGGGACCACTGAGCTCAAGGTGAAATGAGCGAGGTTCAAAACAATGGGCTGATTGAGTTTGAGGGCCCAGTAAGTCCTTGATATTCTCAATCAATTCTCAAGTATACTAATGAACTCATTCATAGTGCAATTGATGCAATGGGTTCAAGTCCCAGCTGCCATGTGTCATTGAGAAGGGGGCCATGAAATGCAAGTGATGCCAGTCTGGGGTGCAGGGATGCTGGTGGCAGGGGATCTCTAGGACAGGCATTCAAAAGCACGAGGTAGCGAGGGCTGGAGTGGGAAAAGCAAAGGTGGCAACACAAGTGTCACCTTGAAAACCAGGTATGAAGTTTTGTTGAACTTTTTATCGAGCCATTCTAACTTGTTCTTAGTGCTTCGCATTTGATTGGTGGGCCCTGTTGAGGGAGGCAAGCCAGCTGCTGGATCGTCAAAGGTTGTCAAGGAAGCATCAAAGAAGAAGGAGTGGAAGATGTCATTGAAGGGTAAGGGGAAAAAGATCGAAGCAGAGGATATTGAGGTTGAGGGAGGGATTGGGGACCTCAATGAGTGGGCTGCTTGTCAAATGAGACTGATGGAGATTCTGGTGAGGAAGTGGGTAGATCTAGAAGTCCTAGAGTACGAAAACAAGGGCATCAAAGAGATGCTCGCTAACTAGTTGGAATCTTTGTTTTTTTTTTTTTGAATTTTGAATATGAAATTGCTTTTCCTTTTTAAAAGAATAAAACTTGCTAGTGATAGAAGAATGATATTGATAAAGAAAATTGAAATTCAAAAATAAGGGAAAGGCTCAGTAGATCATCATGGCCAAAAAACCCTTTCGAGTCTTGTGCAACCAGGCTAAATGTGATATTGCGACTTACAAAAAAGAAAGAACAAAAGAAAATAAGTTCAAAGGTAGAATTAAAAGAAGAAAAAGTTTGAAATTGAAGTTTGATATGGAACATTAAGGGAATTTTAATCTTCATTGAGCCCAAAGTCGATATCATGAATGTCGTTGATTTCGTCAGTTGTTTGAAGTTGTTCAAGGTATTTCAGGTCAATATTGAGGAAGTTTGGGGGAAGGGGAATGGATGTTTGAGCAAGGTAGGGGACAATTCAAAATGCTGTGACAGGTTGATGGAGTACTGATCCATCAAGTTTGCAGAGTACATAGGCACCTCCATAGTTTCAAGCAATTATGATGAGGGGGCTTAGATATTGAGGTCACATCTTTCAATCAAGGGATTTTTTGATTTGTGTGTTTCACATAAGTACTAACCTTTATTGAAATTGTAGTCTCGAACAGTTCACTTGTGAACTAGTTTGACACACTTTGCAGCTTTGAGTCAAGCTGTATAGACCTTTGAATAGAGTTTTTCAAGGTTGTTTGATTGTTTCTGTAGAGCAATAGCTCATTGTGCATGAGATCAGTTGTTGATAATATCGAATTGGGAGGGGGTTGGAGACATGTTGCTTTGGAAATGTCAAGAGGGATGAGGGGATGAGCTTCTGTAACTGTGAAGTAGGGTGAACAGCCCATGCATTTTCGAATCATAACTTGTTCTGCCCAGAACACTGAATGTGTCCCAAGCGACCACTTTCCTTTGATACTGTCAACTGCCTTACATAGGGATTGTTACATCAAAGTGGGCTTGGTCAATGAGGCCGTTTGCTCGTGAATTGTATCTGCTGATGCAAATATGTCGAATGTGGTATTGTTGAGTGAGATATTCAAGGGCTGCTATAAATGTGGGGCCGTTATCAGTGACAATTTCAGCTAGCGAGCCCCATCTGCAGATGATATCTTTGAAGATCCAATCAGTGAGACTTTTTGCATTTTCTTTTTGAAGCATTCAAAATTCAGGGTAATAGGTTAGGGAACATCACCCTTGTACAATATATTGATAGCCACCAGAGGTGGGCATGTGCATTGTGTTGATGTAGATTTTCATGAAGAGGGGTGCTGGGGATGCAACAGCAGGGGGAATGAGGAGATTTTGAGTTTGTCAAAGCTGGCAATAATGGCATGTATGAATAAACCAAGCAATGTCGGCTTTCATATTGGGCCACCAGAATCGAAGGGCAATGAGTGATTTCATAGTGAAGATCATCTTGTGGCCACTACTTGAGGCTCTCCTCAAGTGGGAAGACAAACTGATTGGTAGATGTATTCATGTTGTCACTGATCACCAGGCACTGGAGTTTTTCCAAACCCAGTGTCGCCTCTCTGTGAGGCAGACATGATGGATGGAATATCTATCGCATTTTGACTTTGACATTTGCTATGTCAAAGGCAAACTGAACAAGGTAGCAGATGCACTGTCCCACTACTACCAGTTTGACTCTTGGGATGATGCCACTCTAGTCCAGCACTATGTCTTTGCAGACATACACCTTGACCCAAACCATGAGGATCTCCTGTGGGACTGACACCTCAAACTAAAGAATCGAGTAATTGAGACTTGATCTGCCACCTCTCAGAAATGATGGATTGGCAAACAACTGAGAGCTCTCCAAGAATGCAGAAGAGTGGTAAACTGCATCACTGCAAATGAATGCAGGGACAGAAGGAGATGCTTCCCTTTCCCCCTGTAGTGGTGAATCAAGGGATGACCCCTCGATATTTGAATCTCAATCAAAAGGACCCAACCTACAGGAGTTCATGACAGAATGGGATCCCTTGAATGATGACATCTGGAGAGGATACATTGTTGACCACATTTTCGAGAAGATTCTTGAAAAACCTGGGGATCACCTGGGCTTTGAGATTTGAGATGACTTCATATGGATGAAGAATCAAGGTGGAGAGGAATTCTTGTGTTCCCTCCACCTATTCCATGGGTACGACCTTACATGGTCATGGCCTCGACTCCAGTACAAGGTCAAGACTTTCTGTAATTCATGTGAATGATGTGTTTGCTTGAAAGGGGAATATTGCTTGCCTCGAGGGAAGTTGCACTCCCTGACAACCCCTGTCTGACCTTGGGAGTCCATAGGGATGGACTTTTCCTGAGTCCAATGGGCACAACTACCTCTGGGTAGTCATTTGCTGCCTTTCTTCAATGGTCCACTTGATACCATTGAACACGATGATGATGGCTTCTGAACTGTCTCCCTTGTTCATAGTGATTTAAAGTCCGGTTGCATGGACTGAAAAAAGACTGGCAACTGAACCAGACCCAACTGCAGTCCAGTCTATGTGGCAGCTGCAAAGGAAGTGGTTGTGGACTGGTCCGGTTGCCAGTTGCATTGTTTAAAAGATATTGATGGACTGCTAAAAGACCAACTGCAACCAACCACAACCTGTCTTTGATGGGTAAGTATCAATCATCAATCATCACACTCAACTAGGCAATGGCACAGGTTTGAGTCAATGGGATCTGGGTGAATACTCATCTGTTTCCTATGATCCTATACTTGTTTTGACTCTATTATTGTGTCATTTGAAGGTCCTGTTGAGACGAGAGGCCAGTGTTTGTTTGTTCTTTTGCAAAGTCTACATCTTGTTTAGCTGGGGGGTTGAGATAGACACTTGAGATCTCAGTGAGTATTCATCTATCTACATGATCCTATACTTATTTTGACTCTATTATGGTGTCGTTTGAAGGTTCTGTTGAGACAAGAGGCCAGTGTTTGCTTGTTCTTTTGCAAAGTCTACATCTTGTTGAGCTGGGGGGTTTGAGATAGAAACCTAAGATCTCAGTGAGTATTCATCTATTTACTATGATCCTATACTTATTTTAACTCTATTATGGTGTCGTTTGAAGGTCCCATTGAGACGAGAGGCCAGCGTTTGCTTGTTCTTTCACAAAGTCTACATCTTATTTAGCTGGGTGGGAAGTTGAGATAGAAACTTAGCTAATGGGGACCCCTCACGTATCGTGGGGGGATTATATGTTTCTTCCATTTTCCCTCTGTAGTATGTAGCACACCCTTGCACCACTGTGAGCCTCTGCTCGCAGGGTGTGTATGTAGTAAGTAATAAGCACTTCAAAGTTATAGTTAGCTACTTGGCAGCCTGGACCAGTTGTAAACTGGTCTGGACTGACCCATTGCTGGACCGGTTACGACCAGTCCAGCAACTGTTAGGCAACTGTGACAGACTGGTTTATACCAGTGCAGTCTGCAGTTGTGTCTAAATTTTGAAATACATGAACCGGTCCAGTTTGCAGTTGCACCCTGAGGTGGGCAAAAAACCAGACCAGACCAGACTTTCAAACACTACTTGTTCATAAAGGAGATCATCCACCTCCATGGACTCCCCAACTCAATCATATGTGATCGAGACTCGAAGTTCACATCAAAATGGTGGCAAGAGGTACACCATATCTTAGACATCAAAATCTTGATGTCCACCTCATTCCCACCCTCAAACGGATGGAATCACTGAGTGAGCAAATTGTTCAATTGCTCAGATCTTATGAGCTTTTATTTCATCCAATCAAAAGGATTGGGTGAAACTGCTGCCATTGGTAGAGTTTGCCATAAACTCTACCATCAACAGGGCAATGTGGATGGCCCCATTCAAGATATGCAGTGGACTCCTGCCTTGGATGATGCAGGAGCTCCCACCACATTCGCCATGAATGCCCTTCGCAACATGACCATTGCACATGATTGCATTATCACTGAATGAGTGTTTCAGCGATACTATACTAACAAGCATCAGTGCGATGATAATACTCAACCAGGAAACCCACAACAAAACCCTACAAAGGCTTTGTATGGTATAACACAGGTTAGAGGAAGGTAGCAAGGTGGTACTGTACTTCAGGACCTAGGTCAAGGTTGGGGGACCTGATAGTGAGGGAATGTGAGGAATGACAAGTGGTGTTTGATGAAATATCGATTGTTCAATCAAATATAGAGCATTCAATCAAATATTGAGCTCAATCGGGCTACAGAAATGGGATCAATGAGAGGAGAGACAATGGGAGGATGACAATGGGATTGAAAGTGAGGGGAATACAATAATAGCAAGGAATAAGCGAGGGATGAGGGGCTTGATATGGAGGTTTGATAAAATATCAAGCTAGTTCACAATGATATCACAAAACTTCGAACTAGAATGAAATACTTGGACTTAAGAGTACAGCCTCTTGAATCAGACTACTGGGACGATAACACGATTGGATTCTCAGTTGAAACAGTACATAATACAAAGTATATATGACATATGAAAAGTAATCCTAAAAAGGAAAGTGTCCATGTGTTGAACGTGAGGTGGGCTGTAATGATCAAAAGGGGCTAATAACTACAGGTAAATGATGAATTGATGCGAAAAGGAGGTAAACAAAGTGAAATCAAAAGGTACATACTCGTTGATGGTTTGTGTTGTCTCTTGGTGTGAGATCAACCAAAAGAAACAAAAAGCGCAGATCCCTACCACTGCGGGTGCACTAGATATGCGAGGGTTCGATTAGAGGGCCTTGGATCATCCTTCAGGTATCGTGTGATGGAAAAAGCGCAGAAAGGCACAAAAAGGCACAAATGCGGTCGAGGGTGTGAATACAAACAACTGTAAAACGGAATAGAAAAGGTTAAGGAAAATGGTCAAGGTATCGGTATGAGTCAATCTGATGAAAAATAACTCGAGGACGACTAGTCGGAGACAAGGCGCAACGTGACGAGAAGATAAGGCACTTTATACAAAAGCGCAATGACAAATGAGGCTATACGAGAGCACAGCGCAACTATACGAGAATATAAGATCGCTTTCAAGTTAGAAATGATGTGGGGAAATCAAGGTGACTTCCTTCTGTGTTTTTTTGTTGAAGCGCTATGTACAGGTCTTTTATACTACAAAAA
>QLOK01004610.1:483-54826 GCA_003313805.1 Tricholoma flavovirens
CCCCCCCCCCCCCTACGTCTGGTCTGGGATTCCCGTCCCGCCACCCCCTTGATGAGGTCTGACAATGCGAGCACACCCGCAACTTGAACCGCCCTCATAGCTTGCTTCACATTTTTGTTGATCGCATTTGGGCAGTTTTCCGAGATGAGAAGGTCATCTAAAGACTAATTTATGTCGCATGGAGGTTTTGAATGTTGTGGAACTTCGTATAGAGGACGAGGGCGGAACATCCTGATTTAGGCCAGCGATTACCTGATTCGGGCATTTCAAATTTTGGTTGGTGGCTGTACGAATTTGTGATGAAGTCAGATTTTGCGCGGCTGCTATCAATATTTTTGGCTCACAGATTCCTTGCCAAAGGCCAGACACCAGTTAGATTTCAAGTTCATTTCCTTAGTAGTAGCAAGCTATGGTGGAGGGATCCATACGTGACAGTAAGTAATTTCGGATTGACTCATTGTTGAAGTATATCATTCGCAAACCGCACTGGCAATCATGCCGCTTTAGCTTGCCTACAAACTCGATCATCTCGTAGAGTGGAGGGGGGAAGGGTTAGAAGCGCCATGATTTTGGATTTGCCGAGAAAACATCGAGCTTCTACAAGTACACGTTATTACTTATGTAACCGGGCTGAGAAAAAGTGATATTTACAAATTGTAGCATTACAAGTCGGGGGCACCAAATGCAGACTTTTTCTTTCCTCCTCGACCACACTTAGCACTGGAAGAGGCTTTCGTTCCTCGGCCCCTACCCCCGTTGGTGGCGGCGCCGCGAGCGCTTGATGCGGTCCTGCTAGGTACACCATCTGTCGGGCAGTCTAGGACGTCGAAAATTGTGCCTGTCAGGAATGATCATTGTCGGGCGAAAGAAATTGCCAACGTACTACTACTCCAGTGGCCTTCTTCGCCGCACTTGAAGCAGGATCCAGTGGTCCCACCACTTATCGATCTTTGGGGCTTTGAAGGATTTCCGTTATTGGGACATGCTAGTATTAACAGAATACGATTGAGCCACATTCAATTCAGTGTTTGGTTCTCACCCACCTGAGCTGAAGTGACCGGGTTGTTGACATTTATAACAAATAATGGACGGTGTTGAATGTGCCGAGGATCCAGAACTTTTATACCGTTTGGCCCCACTTTCTCCATCATTATTCGGGCAGACTATAATCGTCGAATGAGGGTAAAAGTGACGAAGACCAAACCAAACCAACCGTTCGCCCAATGTCCTTCTTGACCACACTACACATTGTCAATCACTACGAAAACAAACATAGCAACGTAAAAATGTACCTTGAAGCATCCTCCACTGGCCGCTGGTGAATTTGTATCCATTCCCGTAGAAGATTGTGGCGGTCCACTTGGAGGAGGCTCGTCGTCCCATTCGAAAAAACCACAGCCAGTATCAGAGCCCTTTGTGCAAGTCCGAAATTTTCTTCCCTGATTTGCACCCTCTCTGACCACAGTACGCTGAACAGTTTCTGCATCGCATTTACATCTCCGGACTGGCATTGAGTTTGTAGTGTTAGAGTCCTGCTTTCGACATCGACACTGAGAATCAAAATCGGCCAAATTACAGGGCACTCACCGCCAAGTATGGTCTTTTCTCGGGAATGGTTGCTCGCGTATTACTGACTGGGGGCACGTCTTCGACCCACTTGAATAAAGAGCACGAACCATTATTGCCACAGGTCCAGAACTGCCTGCCTTTGCTGGCCGTTTCTTTCATGACGGTTCTCTTAGCAGCAGGAACACCGCAATCACACAGAGGGTCATCAACCACCATGGCCATCGACATTTGTGATGTTCGTCTAGATGGAGGCTTTGCAGATCGCCTCCTCGAAGGTGATGGTCGCGAAGACGTTTCTGGGATACGAGTACAGCTCCTAGGAGGAGGAGGAACAGGTGGGTCATCGATATCTAGAAGTGTGGACAATCGGTTTCCGGTCACGACGAGATCTCTTGCCAACTAACCGTCATCAGAGCCAGTGGGGTCTGCACCTCGACCAGATCGTCCACCACCTCTACGTAAAGCACTTCGACCTCTCGCGGATGGACCCCTCCCGCGACCGCCCCTGCGACCTCTACCCCCACCATCTCCCCCTCCGTTGCCTTCTGGCGTGTCATCATTACCATCGTTATCACCCCCGTTTCCTTCAAGGTATCGTCGGACACTCTGCGCAAGTCGATATATAAACTGCTTGGGCTACAACAAACAACGAACATACCGACACAACCCTGTCAAATTCTCGCTTGGTAATGATAAACATCTCCTTGTATTGGACTAAAATTTCTTCCAGCATATCATTTTTAGTCTTCGTGCCTTGGCAGACTTGTACCATACTGCGTTCTGTCTGTCATTGTTTTAAATAGCCAAAACCGCGTACACAGCGCAATTACGTACCTCACGCCGAAGTTGGGGCTTGCTCAGGCTCTTGTTCAAGCCGATTTGATTGTAACCTTCAATCAGGCCAATGCCTAGCTTTGAGGGAATAAGATACTTTGTCGCTCCTTCCATCTGTTCAATCACGTAGTCTCGGTCGATTATCATCTGGATATGTTGGGCAATTGTGGCATCGGTCCCTGGTCCCATGAGCGTTAGTTGATGTGTAATCCTCAATGTTTATTAAACACACGGACCAATGCCGTTCTTATCCATCAAATTGACAAGGTCTGCTTCGGTCAACAGGCTCGGCTTCGTCGTCTTTCCATCCCTTAATTCGCATACTGAAGGTTGAAATTCTTCTCCTTCCTCGAATTCAGGCACAACATGGCCCACCCACTTGTCGTATGGGTAGACTAGAAGATAATTCTTTTCGAGAACAACCAATCCTGGAGTCCCGAGGTTAATACTATACCATAGAGTGGCAGTTAACTTACCTGTGGCGTAGAAGCTCTCGTCTCCACACTCAACATCCACGGTTGTTTGCCAGCCTTCAGCGTCTTTTGAGCAACAAGCTAAGAATCGTCGGGTGATAAACTCGTATACTCTTTTCTCGTCCCCACCCAAGCCGCCTGCATGGGCAGTTGGGTGGATAGGTGGATGAGCTTTATCGTTGTTCTTGCCTCTCCTGGGTAGAGCGAACCCTCCCTGACCTAGCCTGGCTCACGGTAACATCCAGTATTGAAGTGGGGCGCAGACAGTAATGGAACATACGATCTAGCAAAATCACCCCAAGCAGGGTCTGCCCCTTGCTTCTCAATAAGGGTATGGAAATCGAATTGAGGATCGAACTGATCTGTCTCCGTTCGAGGGTATGAGAGGAATCCCTGTTGATAAAGTTTTTCTGCAATCTAGGAGGGGGGATAGTAAGCAAGTCGGTTTAAAAACCGGACAGGACAACCAACATCAAGAATTCTCTTGGGAGCTAGCTTAAGCAGTCTCGAACCAGCCTTCTGAAGCTCAACTGTCGTCAATGGTAGTGGTTTCCTGCCCAAACGTGATTCATTTGCTTCTGGCAACTAGAGGGTTGTCTGCTCACCATTTCTTTGTGCTCTTGTTTGTAACCTTGGTAACGCGTGCGAGGGGGTGAGAAAGGACGAGATCATAGATAGCAACGGCTGCAGCAAAATCAAAGAGGTGACCTCTTCTCCAAGTAAAAACGGTTTCTTCTTCACTATTCCGGATCAAGGAAAGGTAGATATACCAAAAAGGTTCGGATACGAAACTCTTGACCAGATTCCACTTTTGGACTACAAAACCAAGGGTAGGGAATTGGCAAGGACCTTTGTTAATAAGTACATTCTCAATGACGGAAAGTCTGTGTAAAAGAGGCTGAGGGGGCCCACCATAAGAGACAATGTTTTTCCCATCTGCCAATTGGCCAAAACGGCTCTGAAGTATTTGTGTTTGCAACCGAGTGAAAGCAGCACCAACTTTGAGGTCAAGGGTAATCCTTGCTTCCACTGCAGCAGCCTGTGCACGATCGAGTTCCACGGGATGTTGTGCAGCATGATGAATTTGCCTGGAGTGTTGTCAACAACGAATCGATGCATAAGTATCTAGACGCACTGGGCTATGATGGCGCTGAATCGCGCCCTTTTCACAACAATGCTTCGTTTTGCTCTTCGACAGACGCGAACAATCTCCAAACCAATATGCTCTCCCTCTCTATCACAATCCGTCCAGATCATCAATGTATCGGCATTTCTAGCTTGAGCGAGAAGATTGTCTTCGATTCCTTTCTTGTCCTTGTCAACTGTGGTTTCAACTGGCGCGTCGAACAGCTCGAAAGCATCACAAGAGTTCCATTTCCTATGTGTCTCATAGAAGTCACTACCAGTCAAATGTCCTGCAACGCAAGTGACCGTAAAAATTGAATTGGTTTGAGGATAGTTAAACTCGTAATTCTTGATATATGTGGTCCGTGTTGCATGCTTCATATCAATCTACGCGTGAATGAGTGAAGAATGACCGCGGTGCAACGACGCACAGTGGTGAACTGCCCTCCAGAGAGTATCTGGCTAATAGATTTCGAGATTGACGGTTTTTCCGCAACACAGAGGACCCTCATACGATTATCCTCCCTGTAGAATGAGTCCAAGAAAGAGGTAGTATGAGCACGAATTGTTCGGAACGAACGCTCACATCACGTGTGTAACACGATCATGATATTTGTTCGTGTTATGCAAAATCCCTCGGCTCTGAAGTTTTTAATCTCTCCAAGGTCGTTCGTGATGTCGGTCGACGACCCTATCACTCGTCTTCTGACTCTTCTGAACGTTTCCGCAACCAAAGCAGGAAAACGAAAACGCGCTGACGAATTTGTGCCCTCTCAAAAGCTCAACCGTAAACGGAAATCGATCACGTTCGCGGCGGAACCGGAATCTATCATTCTCGATGAGAAACATGTCCAGCCCACAGCAGATGAGGTTGTTGAACCAAAGGAGACTCATACGATCGACGGTGTAGATGATATTGAAAACGAAGGTTTGTAAACTGTTGGGAATTTGTTCTCGCTACATCGACTTCAGCAGGCATGGTCGATACATACGAGCGACATTTTGGAGTTCAGCCCTCGGTGCTTTCCGAGTCCTCAAGAGCCGCAGTAGAACGGCGGTCATGGAAACTTTTCAACTCGCAAAGTGGACAGCTTGGGATAACAGCAACTTCGATGCCGGATGATGGTTCAGATCTTGAAGCTCCTATCAATTCGACGCCTCAAATCGATGTAATATCTCCGCTTGGCCTGCCCCTCGTTATTGATTACTTGCTTACAGATTCTTGAGCGACTAAAGATACCGTTCCAATCCCGCCAATCAAAACTATCCCGTGGTTCGTACACCCTCCCAACCTCCAGAACTTTGCAAATAAATGACATCCAGATCAAATCCAACTACAAAACGATCTTTTATCTACCCTTTCATCGCGGAGGGATCTTTACCTTACTTCTACTCCGCTGGATTCCCCGCAATACGCGAGAGAAGCTATCTCATTGCATGCTCTGAATCATGTCACGAAGTGTGCTTTCACCTCTCATTCTAGTATTCTTTCGAAAATAATCATCTATTTTAGAAAACGGCGGCGTGTGTTAAAAAACAACGAACGACTTGCCCACGCTGCCAAAGCAAATCCAGAGGCCGAACCGCCAGCCGACGTTCTAGACCAAGGGTTTACCCGTCCTTCAGTGCTCTTACTGCTTCCATTCCGATCCTCTGCTCTCGACTGGTTCACAGCTCTTACATCACACACGCCATCACCTTCCTTCCAAATTGAAAACCGGTCTCGTTTCATGTCGGAGTATGGCCTCCCACCAGGAACGGTTGACAAGCTAACAACCGCAGAACCCGGGACGTACCCCCCCGATCACGTAGAAACGTTCAAGGGTAACATCGATGACAATTTCAGAGTGGGAATTAAGGTAACGAGGAAGAGCGTCAAAATGTTTTCGGAATTCTATGGGTGCGATGTTATTATGGCCAGCCCACTTGGTTTAAGACAATCCATCGAGAAGGAAAAGTAAGTTATGTTTCGTCATATCTGCACACCGGTCTGACTTCCGCAGGAACGCAGATTATCTTTCATCCATTGAGATTCTGATTATCGACCAATTAGACGCGTTGACGATGCAAAATTGGGAACACGTTAAAGTATGCTTTCAAATCCAGCTTTATTATCTCTCGCATGATACTGATAACTCCGGCCGAAGTTCGTTTTGTCTCATCTGAACCAATTGCCCAAGGAATCTCATGACACTGACTTTTCACGGATAAAACCATGGTACCTCGACGGACAGTGAGGGTATTTCGACTTCTTAGCAGCCGTTTCCACTGAGAATATTTTTCAGTGCTGCTTACCTACGCCAATCTATCCTCCTTTCGGCATACGAGACTCCCGAGACCCGGGCGTTATATTTCTCCTTCCGGAACGTCGCGGGAAAGATCAGAACTCAGAAACGATGGTCCCCGATCGACGTTCCTGAAGGTATTGACCAAGTAAAGCTCCATGCATATTATCATGTAAAGTCAAATTCTAAAATGTGCACGAAACAGAAACTTATTCGCTTTGACTGTGTCAGTCCAAAAGACGAAGCCGAAAAAAGATTTCATCACTTTACAACACAGGTTTGTTACCTCCCTTATGTTATGTGTTTGATGCTGACTCCTTTTCAGGTCTTGCCTACTGTGCTGAAATCGGCAGTGCAGAGTGCAAACACTGCGATTTTCATCCCGTCATCTTTCGACTTCATCCGTGTACATAATTATTTCAAAAAGCACGCTGGGGTCACATTTGCGGTGCTATCAGAGTATACTCTTATTGATTAGTTTCCTCCGCTGGTCTCTGATGGTGCAGCATAGGTACTCAAGCAACCAGGATATCTCTCGTGCTCGTCAAGCATTCTTTCAAGGCAAGAAGTTTTTCATTCTCATTACCGAGCGTTTCCAGTTCTACAGACGGTCTGCTCCTCTGTTAGGTCTTCGCGTTTTAAGTGCTGACAGCATGTTTCAGATATAAAATACGGGGAATACGCAACCTCATCTTCTATGCGCCTCCTGATCACCCTCAGTTTTTCACCGAGTTATTGTCATATCCTTTCCTGGATGAAGGTGTGGAAGCGTCGGATGTTACTTGTCGAGTACTGTATTCCAAGTACGATTGGTTCCGCCTTGAGAGGATTACAGGTTCGGAGGGTGCTGTTGATCTAATTAAGACTAGTTAGATGCCTTCAATGCTAGCACCCATAATTAAATAAGAGTGGGAATCGAGGACCACACACTTGCCAGCTCGTGCACATATCTAATACTACGCTGGCAAAGAGTAGTCACATGACCTAATAGCTTCCGTTGTATGGGTCGATGGCGTAATTGGTTATCGCATCTGTCTAACAAATGAGTTCTTTCACAGAAGGTTCCCGGTTCGATCCCGGGTTGACTCATGTTTTTTATGCGCAGTGATTTTCTTGCAGCTATACAAACCCGATCAGTAGAACCGTAGCATCAATAAGCATCACTGCCGTGTTCATTATTTAGCAAGTAATACACGTATGAAACAAGGAGCTCAATAGAGCGTATCTGCAACTGATTTTTTCTGAGATATAAAAGGAAGATCGCAAGACGTCGATTGACTGAACAGGGCTCCACTTTGGGATTGCAGATACTAGTACGCTCTAATCATTGCATTCTAACCATCTGCATCTATTTGATATATGATATCGAAGTTTGTCTTCTGAGTCTAGCTATTTTTAGAATATCAGGTTCCATATCAATAAGGCTTTGAAGGAAAACTTCAGATTCACTGGCACGTGAAGAAACAGTTCAATTCTTTAGTCATTAGGGCGGTTCGCTATGAAATTCTCTGGCCTATCCATTCCTCAGGGGAAGGCACTGCTCTTGACCCAGTCGCTCACTTCTCGTCACGTATGTATAGCCTTGGGCGATGATCATGCTGATTGGCTCAGCTTAAATAATCATCCACGTGGATGATATCATCCGGAGTCATTAATATTTGACAGTTACTTCCTCAGCTATGTACTCACTGCCATCATCTTTTCATATTTATTAGTCGAGTTGAGTCGCGAGGTCTCTAGCAATCCTTCCTCAACAATGTACAATTCTTGGTCCAACCCCTGGCAATTTAACCACTATCAACCGCGGCCGAATCCAGATGTATTCGTCCCACCTCCCCACTCATATGGTCGTCCTTTCTCAAATTGGAATTACCCAACCACACCTCCTGGTATTTATTCAACGTACTCTCTTCTTGTACCCCTCCTCACAGCTTGATAGCTGCAGGCTATGGCCCTGCTCAATACCCCCCCCTCAATCCCATACTCGCGGCGGACAGCACACTAGTGCGCTTTGATATCAAGAAGCCC
This sequence comes from Tricholoma flavovirens, assembly GCA_003313805.1. NCBI lineage: Eukaryota > Fungi > Basidiomycota > Agaricomycetes > Agaricales > Tricholomataceae > Tricholoma > Tricholoma flavovirens. The sequence goes on from QLOK01004610.1 coordinate 8,798, forward strand.
CCACGAACGGAGATCCTTGCCTCAACGTACTATACCCAGCCAAATACCCTTGCTACAGCCAGCGGCGCTACGCACATGCGACTTGTCTCTAAAGCATTCCCGTGGTCGATCGACATTCCATTGCGCACACCCGTCACCTGCGAGGCAGTATGGGAAGCATTGTATAAGGCTCTACAGGAAGACATCATGGATTCGGAGTGGGGGCTTATTGTTGGGGATGCAAAGCAGCAGAAAATGATAGAAAAGGCCGCCAAGAAACGGCTGAATGGCACTGCAGCTGGGGATAAACGGCTGAAACGCATCGACTATCTTGGAGACTCTACAGTCTTCAGAGGCTTGTACAGGGATGAAGAATTTGAGCGACTGCGCTTACTCCCTGGTGAGAAGAAGTGTCCAGAGACATGGGTGGTCAAGTTTGGTGTTAGTGCATGAATTGTCTGGGGTTGCCTTGGTGCTCTAACTTATGTGTTTTGTATTATTACCTATGTATGTAACATTGGGGTTTTAAGAATATACCTTTACTGGGAGCGATGACACGAGCCAAATCCGCAAGAACGTTGATGATGCGTAGCGAAACGATTCGCCCTTGTGTTCACGGAATAAATGGATCACGTGGCAATTTATTTTTCTGCCTTCAATCCAATATTCACATAGGATTGGCTACCTTACCTCCACCAATTGCAAATGGTTTCCTTCCAGTGAGCAACTACCTGTATACGCCTCCTCTGAAAACTTACATCTGGCTTGTCGCGAAGATGCCATGGTTAGTAGTTTCTCTCAGGTCATCGAACATACCCAATGTTAGATGAACTCGTAGCATGCAGCGACGTCGTGAAGAAACCCAAGCTAGATCAGCACAGAAGTCGCTGTGGGTCCGGTTTTGATTGTATAGACTGTTCCACGACCTTCAACACCCCGGCCGAATACAAGGGCCATACGCAGTGTATAAGTGAGGCAGAAAAGTATCAGAAAAGCCTATACAAGGGCCCGAAAGCAGTACGTTGCGATGTGTGTATTATTTTCCGATTACAGGAATATAATTATCTTCCTTTGCTCTCTCGTCGAGCTCAGAATCCTGGCTCTGCGCCAAGGAACAATTACCCTCAATCTATGAACGGTAGTGTGCCGCCGCGGCAATTTGGTTATGGAGGAAGAGGACGAGGAGGTGGAAGAGGTGGCTGGGGCCAACCTCGGACGGTGGCTACTGGTGCTAACGATACTCCCCTCGGTACACCAGCGCGTTCCACACCTATACCTGTCACAATATCACATTCGGCATCCAAGGGGGGCGACGATGCTGTAAATCAATCCCCAGCAGTGGTCGAGGTGCCTCGAGAGTTGTCAGAAAAGAAAAAGGAGAAGAAGCGGAAAGCCGTACCGGCTGATGTGGACGAAGTGAGTATGTCTTGCGCGTGAATCATCCCTACTGCTAACAAATTCTTTGTAATTCGAAGTCTCTCCAGCGTACAAGCAAAAAAGCGAAAGTAACGGAGTTTGAAGTAGCAGGTCTTTCATCGATCCCACCGTCGCCCGCCAGTGCAGATACCGAGCAGAATTCGAAAAAAGAGAAAAGGAAAAAGAAGGACAAAGAGGGAAAATGCGATGCTGCAGAGGAACAAGACGACGAGGCGCGCGAGAGGAAGAAGAGACGGAAAGACAAAAAAGAATCGAAATCAGGTAGCGAGGATGCTGACAAAAGCGCACCGGCCGAGGAGGCAGGAGAAAAGAAAAGATACAAGAAGAAGAAGGCGGAGGGCACAATAGAAGTCAGCGGTCAGGACGTCGAGATGAGGGAGGTGAACGTAGATGAGAAGCAGAAGAAGAAGAGCAAGAAAGACAAGAAGAAGGAGGTTCCTAGGGAGTCCTCAGAGGCCTCTTCAGCCGAAACGTCCAAGAAACCGAAGCGGCAGGACATTGAAGGGGACGGGTTTGAGCAAGAGCCGAGAAACACGATAGACAATGCTAAGGAGGTTGACTCACACCCAACAGCTGGATCGCACAAGGCGAAAAAAGAAAAGCGAGTCAAAAAGGACAAGGATGGGAAGGAGCGGGAGAAGAAAACCAAGAGATTGTCAATGAGGTCAGTGCATGCACAGTGATCCTGTCCTTGTCGCGTTTCCCGAGTCAGGCTCATTTCGCTGAAGTTAATCGGATGGGCTATCATCTCTCTCGTGTTACCCGTGGGATCTACACCGTCCCGGGTAAGGCAAGCCTTGGGGGTTATACATCTAGGAATCTGTACATCGTCTAACTTCTCGAATATATAACTGAGCCTTATTGAACTGCGGTATAATTGTTCCGGAACACGTGGTGAATATAGCGGTGGCGATCTGAACAACTCTGCCCTATACCACCACCAAAGCCGATAGATATGCAAGCTTTGCAGGTTCGTGTCCATGATTCTGACCATCACCCTATTCACTCCGTCCTAGTCGCATTATTTCGCTGTGCGTGAATATTTGAGCCCTGTAGGTTACTTTGCTACAGTGTCGAAGATCAGCTCACCGATCATCAAATCAGGTCCTCAAAGAGAGCAAATTCAAAGAACACGGGCAAATCACACCTGGTTTGTCTAGATCTCATCATTTAACACGCTATGATGCTCATCTGAAACTTCCAGAGGAATTCGTGGCAGCGGGTGACTTTCTGGTCTACAAGTTTCCTGTATGGACATGGTGAGTTTCTTTACGCGATATTTGATAACCATTTGAATGGTATACCAGGGAGAAAGGAGACGCAAGCAAAACTAGAGAGTTTCTGCCCACCGATAAACAGTACCTTGTGACTCGTGGCGTACCCTGCCTGCGGCGTGCCACTTCGCTAGCATACACAGACGCGGATGAGGATGCAGAGCGCCTGGTGTCGTTTGCAGACAACCAAGGGGGTGATGCGGATGAGTGGGTCGAAACTCACGCAGGCCGCAAATCGAATGTGGACTCTACTGTAGTCGGCGACATCGATGATATCCCTGACTTGGATGGCCAAGACCAGGAGGATGTCGCGACAGGAATGAGTGCCCTTACGCTTGGTTCGTCGTCCGGTGCTGCTGTTGCAGATACCCCTGATCTAGACGATATTCCTGACATGGAAGAGGATGATATAGAGGAGAAAGACGAAGCTACTGCTGTCGCCACACCAGCTGGTGTAATCGATTCTAAGTGAATTTTCCGTGCCTTTCCTTGACCCAGACCACTCACGCCCCCATCCAGCGACGTTGGGGTGGCAAAAGGCAACCTACTGCAAGTACGCACATACGATGTGATGATAACTTACGACAAGTACTATCGGACTCCCCGTGTCTGGCTCATTGGCTATGACGAGGTATTTTATTTTATTTGAGAGATATTCGGACACTCTCAACCTTCCTTATGTACAGAACCGAACCCCACTTACCCCATCTCAAATATTCCAAGATATCTCCGCCGACCATGCTAACAAGACCGTCACAATCGAGCCCTTCATTCACTCTGCAAACTTACAGGCTGCGTCTGTGCATCCTTGCAAGCACTCCAGCGTCATGAAGAAAGTCATCGAACGCATGAACAACAGCGTTATCGCGGAGCAGCTTGCCCGCCAGAAGTCGGTAGGCGGCGGCGGCACAGCCCCGAACAGCAAAGATTCGAAGAAGAAGTGGCCATTCGCCAGGAAAGCAAGTGGGTCAGGAAAGGACGTACCGCATCCAGAGGAAGAAGAAGTTGAGGGAATGAGGGTCGATTTCTACCTTGTGGTTTTCCTCAAGTTCATTGCATCCATTGTACCCACGATTGAGGTGGACTCGACGACGTCCTTCTAAGAAGATGGGTATGGACGTATAGAAGAAGTGCTGCAATGCTGTGATGATACCTACTGCGATGTACATTTACAATCTTGAATCTGGTGCAGTGGTTACCCTTGTGCATATCTTGTATTATTATCAGTCTAATTCCATAGGTTATAGATGTACGGCCGCTTATATTCGTGGCACGTGCACCTGGTGCAACCGATCGAGATCATGATTATAAATATCAGTTTGAGCCCGTGATGGATTAGACAATGTTATAATACCTCGATCAAACTTTACAATTCCTCTTCTCCTCATCACCACGGCGTCAATGGAGGTAAAGCTATACGGCACCACAATGCAATTTGAGAACGGGAACCCTTTATCGGGCTCGCATAGGCGGGATTCCCGATTTAGATGGTTACGGATCGCCGCTGCCAGTGGAATGGCAGTGGCACGAATTCGAACGCCAAGCTTTGCCAGCGGTTGAAAGCTTGACAGACGTGATGTTCCGGTTGTCACTGCACGTGATAAAGACAACATGGCCGACTATTGACGCCGTTAAGATCCCGATAGAATACATCGTGGCGCGCGGGGTCGGAAATAAATACAGAACCCCTCAAAGTTAACTGCCAGCTTATCACTGTACTGCCAGCGTTCAGTGCCATGTCGTTCGCTCTCCTCCGTGTGCCTCTTCGCAAAGCCTTTACCCTACCAATTCCTAGAACTCAACTTACTAGGACTGCTTTCAGACAATTTTCGACACCCCCTCCACCTCCAGCACCTAAAAAATCGAACACCGGCTTGTACCTCAGCCTTGGCGCTGCCATTGCTGTCGGTGGTTTTGCCTACTATTATCTCGAAGGATCTGGAAAAGAAGCTGGTACTGCCATTAAGACTGGGGTGCAAGTAGTCAAGGCCAAAGCCAACTTGGCTCCGTCTCAGGCGGACTACCAGAAGGTCGGCGCTATTGATAGTAATGTATTCAGATGCTCATAGCGACAAAAGGTCTACAACAGGATTGCTGAGCGCCTCGAGGAGAATAGCGATTATGATGGTAAGTCATCGTCCCGAGGCTATATAATGAGGTGCACGAAAACCATAATCACTCAGATGGCTCGTACGGTCCTGTCCTTCTGCGGTTGGCATGGCACTCTGCGGGTACGTATGACAAAGCTACCAATACCGGCGGAAGGTGAGCAGTAGGTTTTGATGTTCAGATGTTCAATTGATCTTATGGCAGTAACTACGCTACTATGCGGTTTGAGCCTGAGTCCTTGCATGACGCCAATGCTGGTCTAAACATTGCTCGTGGTTTCATGGAGAAGATCAAGCAGGAGTTCAGCTGGATATCCTATGGTGACTTGTGGACCCTCGGCGGTGTTGCTGCTATTCAGGTAAATTTAGATGACGTTAGAACTTTGCCATCTGGATTAACATCTTCCCTCCACCACCCTCCAGGAAATGGCTGGACCCAAGATTCCATGGCGACCTGGCAGGATTGACGGATTTGCTGAGCATGCTACCCCCGACGGGCGTCTTCCAGACGCCAGCCAGGGTGCTGACCATCTCAGGAATGTGAGCTTACGCGTACTCTCGTCACTCTGCTCAAAAACTCCGCTGATCTTGATCATCGGGGTATCAGATTTTCTACCGCATGGGGTTTGTGGGCGGAGTATGAGTGGCGTATAAGATTCCGCTGACTAGATGCTTGTAGTTTCAACGATCAGGAAATTGTTGCTCTCTCTGGTGCACATGCCCTAGGACGTACTCATCGTGACCGGCAAGTCCTCTCTGCTGTCTTGTTATCAGACTTTTAACCCTCTACCTGTAGGTCAGGATATGAAGGCCCCTGGACATTCTCGCCTACGACAGTTACCAATGACTTCTTTAAGCTTCTCTTCAGCGAATCGTCAGTCAAGTCATCTTTTCTCTTCGCACAAAGCTTAAACCATATCTCAGATGGGTGTGGAAGAAGTGGTCTGGCCCTAAACAGCTCGAAGACAAGAAGACCAGGTCTCTGATGATGCTTCCGTACGTTTTGATCCTCATTTCTACCGATTGAGCGTAAACCAACGAACATCATGTAGTACCGATTATGTACTCACGCAGGATAAGAGCTTTAAGAAATACGCTAAGGCTTATGCTGAAGATAGTGACCTATTCTTTAAAGAGTTCGGACTCTTGTTCAAATTCCAAACCATCGCTAACTGACCTCTTTCTTAGTTTCTCCGCAGTCGTTGCCCGCCTCTTCGAGTTAGGAGTTCCCACCCAGCAGTTCGTCTCCCAGGAGCCTTGGTTCATGAAGACGCTTGACGAGCAAAAGTAAAATTCTATGAATCAGAATATATCCTCTAGATCTATGGGTAGTGGCTGAGATTTAGGGATGTCTAACTTGCATATTCAGATACCGTAGATTAGAATGTATCGCACGTTGTTTCCGTAGCGCCTCTGTATGATGATTGTGATATGGATGGAAAAATAATACAATGCTCGAACGCATACGTGTGAGTCAGATAGTCTATATAAATTACCAGAAAAGCCCAATAGAACCACGGAGATAGCAAATTAGAGAATAAAGATGCTGAGTACCAGCAGCCATGAGTGGAGAGAGAGAGGCCAGATTTCACAGGTGATAGTCTGTTGAATCATTGGCCGGTCCGACGCAGCGTGATTGCTAAATCACAGTTTGCGTCCGCTGTGTCTCCTCGTACGACGGTAACCCGGACAAGCTTGAAAGCGGTGGGACTCCACCAAGAAACCCTCGTGAAGCGACTGAATAGTCAGGCACTTCCGTGAAGGCGCGGTGCAATAGTGCAGCACCTGTGTTTGGATCAGGCCCCGTGGGCATAGACGTGGCGAGAGGGCTTGATAGCGTAGGACGCTGGACTTCGGAAGAGTGGCTGGTGACGGCTAGGTGATAAATCCAGTGGGTTGAGAACGATGAGAAAGGTTTCATGGATGCGTTGAAGATGCCGTGTAGGATCCGGCTTGCATTCCCTGTATGTATGTATGTCTGAATTTGTGGGGAAGTATGATGTTCTCGATCGTGGTCGGGGCTGGCTGAGCGGCTGGAGAAGCGGCTCGTTCGATTCCGGGTATTATGTGGGCTGTGGGGCCGACTGGGGATATCAATGGGGGCATTCATGTGGGGTAGATCCGGCTGCCTTCGCTGATCTTGTGATAAAGAAAGGACAAGCTCGGAGTCTACCCAATCTAGGGGCGAGTTGCTGCCAGTTCCGGGTGCGTGGGGAAGATGGGAAAAGGTATGAGCCTCAAGGGGCGTAGAATGACCAGATAGTCCTTCGGAATTCAGGGTCGGGCTGACTCCTTGTGCTATCCAAGGATTCCTGACTCGCAAGGTGGAGGCTTCTGGAAGAATCATGTTTGCAACTCTGTCACGCACATGAGCCATATAGCTAGGAAGCTGCACCTCCACTGGTTCTTCCGCTGGTTCGTCAGGTCCTCCGAGTAGTAAGCGCCGCGTGGCAGCGGTGCATGACCTTGCTTCCTCGAGCAATCGGTAATCTAGCACATGGAGCGGTAGCGAACACTTCAGTTCAGAGGTGTGGCCATCAGGATTAAGTATGAGGATGTTCCAACGTACACGGTGAGTGACGGTCACTGGTTCGAGATCATGACTAGGGGTGACAGTTTTCGGGATGTTGATATGGATATGGGCGACGATATCTGAGTTGTCACCGTCGTCTGAATTATTCGATATAACGGTTGATGGTTCGATCTCAGGGACTGCCAAGTGGAGCGGTGGAAAGGATGGTGAAGTTGGCGAAACAGAAAGATATGATCGGCCAATGCCGGATGAATTAGAGTCATCTGTATGGTGCGAGTCGTGAGCCGGGGTGGGAGGGGTGGTGGGAGAGCTACGATGACCACCCGCTTGAGACTTAAGCAGTCGGGTACCTTTGACCTCGACAGGCTTACCCCCAATAATCTCGTATTTCGAAACAGCGACGATACGGTTATGCTCTTGGGCACCAACACGAGGATGAAATTTTATCTCCTCGTGGATTGTACTCGTTATGTTGAGCACGCAGATACCTTTGTTAAGGGGCGCGAACTTGACTATGGTCGTCATTCTATCGCCCGCTGCCCAAGCTTTGTGAGGTACCATTATTGAATACATGAGCTTGTCTGGCCATGTGTTTTCAATTTCTAGCGATTGTTGGTATTCTAGCGCCTCGGGTGCAAAGGATCTGACAATTGGGATAGGAAGAACGGCATGCAGGTTCTGGCTGAAGGCTGATCGCACTGCTTCAGCACGTAGTTTATACACGACCGACTCGCCACCAAGCACCGATGTCGACATGCTCGAAGGTAAGGAACCTCCGAGACGAAGCTGGAAGGGGAAGAGGTGGCGACCTGCCTTCAGCGTATGGCTGCGGTGCTTCTCGCCTTCCAAGAATGACCAGTCGTGCGTGCAAACAACGTAAGTCAGAGGAGCATTGCTCCTAGTGAGACTAAATACAAGTTGGTGAGCGTGAGCAAACCTGTGTAAGGAGAGAAAAATAACATACGGGTCGGACGAAAAGACACGTGCTTTGCCTCTGAATTGAAGGGTAATTTCTTTGATTGAAGTCGGCTCCGTAAGATAAAGCGCAACATGCCCAGTAAGAAGAGCCGGCTCAACGTCGACACCAACACCTTTTAGGAATATAACAGGAGAGTCAACCTGAATGTCAAGATGGAATTTGTAGTCTTTTTCTCTACCCATGTCTGGGGAAGAAAGACCTTGCGTATGAGAAGATCGAGGAGAATTCTCGGAGCGTATTTGAGGCGAAGGGGAAGAAGGTCTCGTCCTTACAAAGGCCATATTGCCGACACAAGAAAAGACAATGCAGCCCTCAGATCTAGGGTACGAAGGTCATGAGAGTATGGAAGGTGGAGTGTTTTGTTTTCGGCGGAACGCATTTGGCTAAGGCGGCCAACTATATGTATCAGTTTAAATTTCTCTGAGTTATCCGAGTCGTCGTTCCGTTTCTATCCATATTAGGCTCAGACGGCACCGACCACTGACAGACAGATCACGTGGTGCTATCACATGAGACAACGTAAGCATCACGTGTATGCTACCACGGCCCATTACAGGTAATCGTGCCATTTGACTCGAGTTTCTTTTTTTGTTTTGATTGACGACGAACGTTATCGAACGACAATCGAATGTGATTCAAAATATCTATCGGGAAATATCCAACGTGTTCCGATCCTCGTCTCGCGTTTTAATCACCCTGCATTCCCATCATTTGTTATCTTACCACTATTTTATTATCTACACCCCCTCATCACCAATCATCGACTTATCTTCTCATGCAAACGGCGCAAATGTCAAATATCGCCGAAGAAAACCGAGTCCGAATACTGGGCCGAGCCAATCTTCCGATCAAGTGGCTATGCAGGTTTCCGAACCTTCGAGTTTTTTGTGCCCCGGAATGCACTCCGTAAGCTGCAAGCCCCTGCTAAATATCGATACAGCCTTCGGTGTGTCGCCATTCCTGTCCACTATAGCGACGCATCGGGAATGTGCCGACCGGTGCAGACGCATGCTTTCCAATTTCAGAAAGTTGGCTCATGGAACATTCATGCACGGATGAACGCCTGTCGGATCGCGGCGACTTGTTCCGAAAGATCCCCACCTAATCGAATTGGGTCCCGAGACGCCTCTATTAGTATTCGATTGTCACCTGGCACTGGCAAGGCAGCTAACGCGACGGTAGAAGAGGCCAAGTTAACAGATACATGCTGCATCGCCCTCCCCACTGTCTAGTTGTGCATTATTGCTGTTTGCAGACCATATGGATGGATACAATATAGATAACGAGGCATATCATATGGCGATAATGCCAAAATCCCCTCCGCACGTTCTCTTCCAACAGTGCTTGGCATTACGCCTTGTACAGGGTGTCTAAAAATGCCTCTGCGAGCTGACCGACCATCGAAGGGCCTACTGCGCTCGACTTTCCGAGACCTAGGATTAGGCACGTTCATTGAGATGGAAGGAGGAAAGGAGTACAGTGTCCGTCAGTATCGATGATCGAGAGAAAAATGAAGATGAGAGAAAAATAAAGACATACCGTACAGAGCAACCATGGTTCCATTCCCAGAAGGCGATATCATTACCTCATTGACTGCATCCTTGAGATCCGCAATGAACGTATCGACCATCGACACTGTTAGTCGCTTCATTGTCTCAAATTAAAACCTATTAGCAAGCCCGCAATCAATCCAAACTCACCGTACAAGCAATGTGGACCGCTGCAGGCCCGCTCAATGCATTCAAATGCCACCCGCGGCGGGCCATCGCGTCGCCCACCTCCAGAACGTTCACCTTGGGATGCTTTGATCCGAATGCCACTACGGAAGCGGGTGGGGAGCCGAGGACATAGAGTTCGGGAATAGAATTAGTAATTGTGTTGGCGATGGTGCGAGCGCAGGTGACAATGTCGCGGCAAGAGTTTAGATAGCCTCTAATTGTTTGCCGAGCAAGTGAAATGTGAGAAAGGAGAGATAAATAAGGAAAAGGGAACGCAACTCGTCGCCCATATATTGCATCACGGCCCATGCGCCAGCTATCAGTGCACCAGGCCTTGGAAAAAATTGAGGTAGCGAGGAGCATGCTGGATGTAAAAAGCTTACCGTGACCCGGACATGCCCGGACTAGCATAGACACCACCTTAAAGGAAGACTTGTGTTCAGAAGGTGGTAGGCTCGGAACGGGAAGACGAACCTATCCAGCTGGGGTTGACGTAGTATTGGTAACGCCGCAGTTCGGCGTTGCGGTACATGACCACCGACGTACCCTAAGTCATCCAATCAGGGCTTCAACCCCGACAACAACATGAAGCATCAAACCTTCGGCGCAAACCCATACTACCGTGACACGAACTTTAGCAATGCAAAAAAACAACAGGGTAGTATCAACTCACCTTGTGCGTATCACAACTGATGCTCGTCACGCCCTTGACTCGGAAGTCGAACGGGGACAGCTTGTACTTCCCTCCCTCGCCGTCGGCCAGCCCGGCCTTTTCTAAATACGCCACGATGAAGCTGCCGAGGCAGCAATCGACGTGTAGGCCGATGTTATGGCTGTCAGCCAGCTTACCAAGCTCGACAATATCATCTTGATTGCCGTCGGGGAAATTGACAGCGGACCCGACTAACTAGAATGGATAACTGCGTCAGCCTTGGGTTTTCGGGGTTAGGTGAAATCGTACTAAGATGCTGTTTGGGTTTCTGGGAGGTTATTTTTGCAAGTAAGTGCGGGAAAAGGACGAGTGAGACGGGCTAGCGGAAGTACGGACATTGCGCGTTTGACACGCCTGAGGTCGACTTTTCGGGTAACTGGGTCGACGGGGACCATGTGGTATTTGATCTTGAAATATTGTGCGCCTTTGTAAAAAGCTGCATGTGCCGAAGCAGGGATGATCCTATGAAACAAGGGAGGCTTAACCACCACGACCAGAGTAGGGCAGGGTATCGCACATCTCAGGCTCAGTGATCCCTTTCACTGCGCGAGCCCAATCTCTGTGAGCTTTTATTGCCATAATGATGGACTCTGTTCCGCCGGCGGTCATGACTCCTGCGCCGTCGAGGTTGTTGAACAGCTTGAGGCACATAGATACGATCTCGGCCTCCATTTTACGGACAGCAGGGAAGACATCTGGGTGGATTGGATTGGAGACGCAGTACCGTTCGTACGCGCCTACAATGACTTTCTCGAGCTCGTCACCGCCATCTACAAAAGAGGTTTAAATGATGGGGAAACATAGGATGGAGGAAGTTCGTACGGTATACTGCGCCAGACAGCTTTCCGACTCGCCAGCTCTCATTACACAATTCGGCATCCATTTTCCGCATTTCCTCGAATATCCATTCCGGCGTTTGGCCTTTGTTAGGAAGCGAAAGGTGCCGTACGACATCCGCACCTTGTGGCACGAGTTTCCTTTCGATCTCAAGCTTAGCTTGGTCCATTTTCGTTTGGACACTACGTTGTGCAGATGGGAGGCGTAAAATGAGGTGTATGACATGCTAAAATAATTCCAAAGTAAGTGTTGGCGCGGTAATGAGAAATATGAACATACTTGGGAAATCCAGATATAAAATTCTGATATAGAGGCCCTAAGACCACGAGCTCTGAGATGACGGCTGAATTTGAGATATTGGGATAAGGCAACGTAGAAAAGGAGAAGCGTCTTTGCACGAGAGATAAGGGGGCTTTGGAGAAGAGCGTTGGCTCTAGTGCGCACAGCAGCAATTGAAGTAAGAACGTTGGCACTGGCACGCACGGCAGCCATGAAAGTAGGAATAGGGAAACCTACTAGACTAGCCATGGGGAAAAAACCAGCTAGTGTATTCAACTTGAATCACTTGGCAGCGGGCCGGTTATAATTATATCGCCGGGTCCGAGTTGAGCGATTTAACTTGGACAATACATTTTTATTTTCTTCCCTGCGCGACGGTGCGCAGGCCAGAAATTTTTTTATATGGCTGTCATCTGTCACCAAGTAATAAAATTGAAACCAATGTCTGAGCAGAGCAAAGTTTGTCGTACCAGTCGAACAGGAACTCGTGACCACTAGTGGTTGGGTGCCACTGGCACTGGCAGGTGAGCCGCAGCACCGTCGTTTAGACTCCTGTATATCAACGACTAGGTGGTCAACACCCAAGTCAGACCTAATCCAACAATGAGTAGCATGCGAATGGTATTCTCCTTCCCGTTGCCCCCTAAGATAGATCGCTGAACCAGCTAACTAGCTAGATCGTGAGGAGGAGAACGACGATGCTGCCGAGGTGACTTGGGGTGTGTCGATCTACCGAAAGATTCACAATCGATTGACTAGCTGATGTCTAGAGGATCAGCAGCACATCAATGCTTTTTCTAAACTGAACACGCGAATGCGGAGTATCGAGGAGAAGCTTGACATACTCAAGGTCCGTTCATTCACCACTGCCCAATGTCCTCAATGGAACAATCCATTTTTCATGTCGTAGCAAGAAAGAGAAGCCCTCGACGATCTTGCAACAGAGCTTGAGCTCGCTGACGAAGATGAACCTATTTTGTATGTTTTCTTCCCTTAACATGCTTCTTCCCTCTCCGTCTAATCAACTCGAAGATATAGAGTGGGCGAAACCTTTATTCACATGCCCCTCCCCCGTGCCCTCAAACGCCTGGAAAACGATAGATCAGATCTTGATGGACAGGTATCAACACTCTCGGAGTCATCTGAGGATTGCGAAAAGAAGATGAAGGAACTGAAAGTTTCCCTGTATGCCAAGTTCGGCCGGGCGATAAACCTTGACGAATAAATAGTGCACTTCTCTCTCAATTTATTCTTTGTTTTTACTTGACGTTCAAATAAGTCATGTACACATAGCGACATTTTCACCGCCTACAGGCAAAATAAAACCTAGAAAACCCCAGCACCTTTCTATAACCCCCCTTCATCCCCGTCAATGATATCCAACAAACTCCCCTCAGGCTGTTTCTCACTCTGTGCCACAAACTCCAACATACTTTCAAACACCTCATTTCGCTGACTGAACCTTGCTCCAGACAACTTCCCATCGCTACCGCTCTCTCGCCCCGCTTGATCCTCGCCTTCTCTGTTCTTCTCCCGCCTTACAATGCGTTCCACCGAATCTTCGATTTCTTTCAACTCGGATATGCTAACTCCTCGTATGGAGTGAGATTGTACATGTTCATCCTCGTCCTCGTCGCCCAACTTGTCCGTCCATGTACCCTCATTGTCAAGACGGTCGGCATCGTTGTCGAGGTCGTGGTGGTCGTGATTGTCGGGAGTATTCGGGCGCGACCGTTTCCGAGGCGGGGACTCATCATGCTCCTCTTCTGAAGCAGGCGCTTTTGTGCGGGCGACCGACCGACTGGGTGTGAGGAGATAAGTGAGTAATGATCGAAAGGCTTCTGCCTCTTCTGCATCGGAGTGGTCCACTACAGCAGAGACCTCTGTTTGTAGGAAGTTGAGGGCTTTGACTGGGGGCATTTCTTCGCACATCTCACGGAACCTATCGGATTGATCAGAGTTATGGAAACAGTAAAGAATTGGCACTTGCTGTTGGCGTCGTATCCGGTATCTTGCTTTCCGGATGACCTCCTCCGAACCAGGCCTGTGAAACAAAATAAACAACAGATCAACGGCAACAGCATCAACAAAGAACGAACCGTATCAATGACATCTGCCAGAAATCGTCTAACCTCCGCTCCTTGGCGCTTTCGTCCTCTCGTCCACGTTCTAGCTGCTGGCCCACCAAACCCGCATTCCCCCCATGCATGAACACAGTCTTAGTGCGTGGGTTATACACTACCTGATGGGCATACCGCGGCAACGGCTCCTCGACTTTCGCCATGGCATGTGGGATTCCTGACGCGTCGTGAGGCCCGGCGCCATACATGGGTTGAGGAAGGATTTGTGTCCAGCTCCCAGGGCTCGTATATCGATATACCCAATTGGGCGCCTCGGATGCGACTGTGGTTCCAGAGCCGACTTGGGGACTTCGCGTCAGCCCGCAGAACCTGAAAATAAAGACCTTGTCAATACTTCCGTAGCAAACTCAGTCAGAACATACACGTAAAGTTCTCGTAGGTGTGGGTCGATAACGGCGCGTTGTGTGAAGCAAGCATCCGGTCCGCCAGCGGCCGTGAAGTTGGAATATAGTTCTGTTGCAGTGCTTGTAGCGAGGTCAAAGGCGTACATGTCGGACAAGTACTTGTCGTCGCGTTGGCCGGCGAAAAGGAAAAGAGTACGAGAAGACGGTTCGAGCACCATCGAATGGCCTGCAAGGAGATATGTGAGATACACAGTATGACATGCAAGAGGCCCAGACCGACCAAACCGCGAGGGTATAATGACTTGCGAGGCGTTCGAGGTGTCAGGATGTCTGATCGGAAAGTCATAAGATATTACAAGGGGTATGAGGTGACTTTACGCACTGTAATATTTTCCACTTGCTGAGTCGAATGTTGTAGCTATACAGGCCAGAATATCTTACAGAATCCCAATCACCATCCACAACTCTCCCTCCAAATACATACAATATCTGAGCATCGCAATCTATGACCATCTGATGGTCAAAAACAAGAGGTGGGCCACCTGACGACTGCCCGTCATATGAGAATGAGCCTAACGAGCATGTAACAATGAACTTACCGCTGTATCAAACGACAAGAAATCCCATTTCCCAGCATCCACCCCCCTGGTATGATATCTATAGAATTCGGAACAGAACGCCCTAGTGGTGGGACTTGAGCTGTCTTCTGTACCTGCTTGGGCCTGTTGTCGTGACGAACTACCGTCATTTGTCGTCTTAAGCGAGTCCGAGTCACTCAACCTCCCAAGAAGGTATATACTACCCGTCTTAGTATCAAAAACCATCTTATGACATGACCGCGCACCAGGGGCGTTCTGTTCCCCAGATGTCCCATGGCTGAGCACGCGCCATTTGTCATCCTTCACGCTATACACCCAGAAGTCATCCAAGCTCTCATGGCCGTCCCAACCACCGAAAAGATAGATCAAGTCGTTCATTGGATCGATGCACATGGCATGACCACCGCGTGGAGCCGGCACATCGCCATCTGCATCTGTGCCCTGAATCCGTTTCCAGACTGCGTGCGGCTGTGAAGCGTGCATGTAGGAGTCAAATAAGCCAGTTTTAGAGATGATGGCGACTAGCTGTTCCGCTCGTTGCCAATCTCCTCTGAGGACGATGCTTTGGTGCAGCTGTGTGATGAGGGGATGTTCGAGTTGGATCCCGGATCGGGAAATGATAGATTCGTAGGGAGTGAGAAGGCGGCGTTGTCGTAGGTGCTTTAGGATATGCCGAAGCATAGCAGTTTCACGATACTGTTGAACTTTTGTACTGAGGAATCCCTCGGATTCAGTATAAAAACAAACCTCATCATATTTTAGCAAGACTTGCTCAACGTAAGCTTCATCAGTAATTCCTGTCATTGAAATGTGCCATATTGAAGTATGGAAACTCTGCCCATGCGCTCTGCCGAACATCAGCTGGGGTCATGCAGCAGAGAGAACACATACGAAAGTGGGACGATTTTAACATATCGAGTTGGGAAACAGATACCAGCTTTATTGACGTGTTTGATGGAGAATGTTTCTGAGATGGAGTCATTCTTCAGTCCTGCATGTAGAACCTCACTCATGTGATCTTCAGTTAGACCGACGAGAAGCTTGAACTCTTTCATGTTACAAGGATGAGCTATGGCTGCTGATCAACATGTCTGTAGAATGTCCAATACGCAGTGTCCTACGTTTGAAAAACTAATGGTCAGAGGTCAGTGAACTGATAATTTAACACAGAGTCATACAGGTTTACCTTTCCAAAAGTTACGCTCTCTAGCCGGACACAGTCCCCGTCAGCTACAGAGCACTCAAAAAGGAAGGCTTGAATCGACGCAACTGAGCACAGCGAGCGTGTTGAGGCGAAGAATGATCCACTGCTTTGCATTTCCTTGATAAGCTCCACTCCATCTGCTTGACTGATCCATCGGGTTGTCGACCAAGATGTTGTCCGCGACATATCTCCCACTATGGGCCGAGCACTGCGAAACGGTGCAAGGTAACGTCACTGACTCGAAC
This sequence comes from Tricholoma flavovirens, assembly GCA_003313805.1. Lineage (NCBI taxonomy): Eukaryota > Fungi > Basidiomycota > Agaricomycetes > Agaricales > Tricholomataceae > Tricholoma > Tricholoma flavovirens. Next base: position 25,187 of record QLOK01004610.1, read on the forward strand.
GATTCGGACATTTCTTCGAAGCTTCAGACTCGGATGCTGGCCAGCAGGCTCCACTTGTCCAGATCAGAAGGGTGTTGGTGGTGTTTCTGAGGCAGCAACGCGTTCTCCACGTGACATTGTAAATGATCACTCAGGCTAGTACTAGTAACCACCGTCGACTTTACTAAATTTGCTACTGACCTCCCGAGTTACCTGCAACCTCCTGCAGCTCGTCTTTTTAAATTTGACACCACGAGATGTCTCTAATATATGCGGGACAGGTCGGAACTAGCTGCCTCACTGTTTGCGGATGTGCTATAAATGCACCAACATGTACGCAAGTTGAATAAATTGCAGGAAATCCTTGAGGATTGCTTCAGGCTTGTCGGGAATGGGTAAGTAACATCAGAACATCAATATTTCTTTTTCGTACTGTATACTGTATTCGTAACTGATGCCAAGTCCTCTTTCAAATAAGATCACACACGGCGAAGGTAACGCTACTCGGGAGCATCATCTATCGAAGCACTTCTTTTGCGTTCGCTTCACGCCATGTCAACGAAGTTTTGGGGCACGGTCCTCTTCTCAAGTATTTAGTTCGCAAATAATATCAGGCTCATTTTTGCATCTTCACAACCGTCCATCATGAGGTCCTTGGTCTGGCTCCTTCCCGCTCTACTTGGCGGTGTGAACCCCATCCTGCAGGTGGGCGCGATTTTCCCCCTCTCGAGCGTGAAAAAGGAAACAATTTTACCGGGGATCCCGAACATGTTCATTGTTGAACTGGATAGCATTTCCAGTATCACAGCCAAACGTTCCCCTGTTGCGACGGTGAGCAACTGCTTAACCACCTGTCCAACAGGCTACTGATGCCTGCGTCAGCCGCACGAGTTTCTGTACGAATCTCTACGCCAACGTGATGTAGGCTTCGACATCAACAAGGAATTTAATACCCAAGGGCTGTTTGTTGGAGCCTCCCTGACTCTAAATGTAAGTATATTCATCTCGCCTTGACAAAATAAGAATTTAATCACTATGTTCTTTAGAATCCCCAAGTATGCCCAAGAGGATTTGTTTTCGGTCACACTTGCTGATATGCTATCCTCAAGGATGTCAGCAAACTGGCGAGTATACCGGGCGTCCAAGCCATCCGTCCAGTTATAACAATACCTCGCCCCAAGTCCTCCTCCTCGCTTAATATATATCATTATTACTTATTTTATTATATAGCCCGGTCACTACTCACACAGTAACAGGTCCAAACGATCCCAAAATTCCCCCCGACACAGAGTCTACGCACATCATGACAGTGAGTTCTATCAACTTTATTATACCATAACACAAGCAACGTCATGTTTCATCGTCACAGGGTGTTGACAAGCTTCATGCCCAAGGCATAACCGGCAAAGGCATCAAGATTGCAATGTAAGAATGATCAGCTTCATCCGTTATATCCAAATGCTGATGTGTTCTCGCGCTGTAGTATTGATACTGGTTTGTGAATACGTCTTCCTCAATGCTAATAGTCACAAATATTCGTGCAGGCATCGACTATACCCATCCGGTCCTTGGAGGTGGTTTCGGCCCAGGGCATAAGGTCATTGGAGGCTATGATCTTGTGGGCGATGCCTATAACGGTGAATTTAATTTCCCAATCACATCCCATTGGCACTCATAAAGTAGGCTCAAATACTCCGATGCCCGACCCCGATCCATTGGATAAGTGCGCTGGTGAGCGGTGGACAAACATCTTGCCTGTAATCCAAACGTTTACACTCTTACGCAGGCCATGGAACGCATGTGGCGGTGAGTTAAGCATCGAAGTAATGTTGCACTTGTAAACAATATTTCTTAGGGCATTATTGGTGCTAATCCTCACAACCAATTCAATATCAGTGGGGTTGCATATGATTCTTCTCTATCTGCGTACAGAGTTTTCGGATGCGCGGGCTCTGTCACTGACGATGGTCTGCTTCATGTTCCGCAACTGTGATCTCTGGCTAAAGTGATCCTCTTAGTTATCGTAGAGGCCCTCCTCATGGGCTACAGAGATGGACAAGATATCCTGACACTGTCGTTGGGCGGCGCTGATGGCTGGACTGAATCGTCCACTTCCGTGGTGGCTAGCAGGATTGCGGCCTCAGGGAAGATTGTTACAATTGCAGCTGGAAATGATGTAATGAGGCTGTACTTGCTTGAAATATCAACATAACTTAAATATGGGACAGGGCGCTTTTGGGTCTTGGTATACGTCGAGTCCAGGGAACGGTGTCGACGTCATTTCCGTGGCGAGCGTGGACAAGCAAGTTCATTTGTGATGCAGGTGTTTCGACGTGCTGAACTTTTCACATAGCACTCTCTTCCCCGTGTTGAGTGCTACAGTCGGCGGCGTAGCACATAGTCCCATTATCTATGCATCCCTTAACCCTTTGCCCGCCCCAAACCCTTTACCAATCTATGCTACTTCCAATGATACAACCATTGCGGATGATGCATGCAATCCGCTTCCCGCTGGTACCCCGGATCTCTCACGTTTTGTTGTTGTGATCCGGAGGGGAACCTGCGCTGTCGTGCGTGACTCCGTTTTCACCGATGTACTTCTACCTGATTGATAACCCAGGCCCAAAAACTTACCAATGCGGCAGCCAAAGGGATGAAAATTGCCTTGATTTATGAGTAAAGCCTGTAGATCAATGTCACCTACCTGCCTACTGACAACAGTATAGTAATGGACGTGGCTTTGCCGCTGTAAATATGGGCAATTTTTCGGCAGCCTTGATCCAGGCGGCAGATGGCGAGTTTGTAAGTTGGATCGTCTCAGCAAAAATCTTATCTCATGAATCCCTTTGAACAGTTAGTCTCGCAGTTTGTAGCTCGTATTCCCATCACTTTGTCATTCCCTCAGTCAGGGTCCAATGGGAATTACCATGACCCCAATGGAGGCCTTGTCTCGTCGTTTTCATCGTTTGTCTGATCATTTTTATGCTCACAAAGGCTTACAAGTTTGTTTCCTAGGTATGGACCATCAAATGATTTCTACTTCAAGCCAGCTGTTGCTGCTCCTGGCGGCAACATTCTGTCCACCTTGCCCACAAACCTTGGTGCTTTCGGCATTGAGTCTGGCACCTCAATGGCAACTCCATTTGTAGCTGGCAGCGCAGCACTCTTGTTTTCTGCCAAAGGAAATTCTTCGCTTGTCGGCAGGGGTGCTCGGACGCTGTTTGAGACGACCGCCCAGCGGGTTCCCTCAAGCAAGACTGATGGGGATCCCTTGCAAACTGTGACCCAGCAGGGCGCAGGGCTGATAAATGTCTTCGACGCGATCCATTCGACGACTATCGTATCGCCTGGTGAACTTATTCTCAGCGATACCACGCACTTCAAGAAGCTGTGAGACCTTCGATATATCTCGTGTGCACTCTTGCAGAACACTAATGATATCATTAGGCAAGTGTTCACAGTACGGAACACCGCTGACGTGACGAAGCAATATACTCTTACCCATGAGCCTGCAGGAACAGCCGTTTCCGTTACACCGGTAGGTTCACGTTTACTTTGTCAGACACCAACTAATGTCATGGAAACAATTATCAGGGTACCATCTTCCCTGCACACGGCCCCGTTCCACTTACGACCGCAGCTGCCTCTGTCTCATTAAGCGAGACCAGATTCACTCTCTTTCCTGGCCAATCGAGGGTCATCATTGCTGAGTTCAGTTTGCCGAGCGGTGACGCATCCACCTTCCCTGTCTTTTCTGGGTTCATCCAAATAACTAGTGGGACCGAGCGACATCATGTGACATATATCGGCCTCGCAGCGTCTCTTAAAGATAAACAAGTTGTCGATAACACAAACTCATTCTTCGGCGTACCGATTCCTGCCATAGCCGATCCTTCTGGAAGCATCCAAACCGGACCAAGGAACTATACTTTTGTAAATTCAGATTTCCCTACAGTACTCTTCCGGTCGGTCCCTCTCTCTAGCAACTGAGAATTTTATCATTAATCGCGTCTGTCCACAGGATGGCATTTGGCTCGCCACTTTTCCGGCTGGACCTGGTAAAGGCGGATATCCAGTTCACTCCAACTCTCAACAGTCGAGCAGACCCACTTCCCTTCTTCTCCTTCCCGCATCAGGAAGGAGGCGGAACCTTCGATAATATCCAAATTGTCGGACCGCTCGTCGAGCGTGACTTCCTGAGTCGCAATAACGATGTGCGTTATCACATTCGGATGTGTTCTCAATTCGATTATTAATAAAGAGACCATGTAGAACAACGATGGATTCAACACCTTTGCACTATCAAAACCTACATTTGCAAATGGTACTACGATCCCGAACGGCTCGTATAAGATACTCTTGAGAGCTCTGCGTGTCACTGGCGATCCTAAACGAGAGAAAGATTATGAGAGTTACCTCAGCCCGATTGTAGGTATAAACGTGTAATTGAGTGATTAATTCCGTTCTGGTTCCCCTAACAGCTCATGAGTTGGAGATAATTGAGTTATACAACGCACATGTTACACAAATGAATGCGAGATCGGATACGACACGGAGAGAGACAGGGACAGCAGCAAAGCCAGTGAAGAGCGACATGAAAAGTTATTTAAACAAGAATGTGGGTGTGACTGAATCGTGATAATAAAAGTAGAGGTTAAAAAGTGGATTGTATGACACAGACAGACAAAATATGCGGAATACAGGTTGAAAGCAAGAAAGTGAAATATCAATTCAAATTTTGGTAGAGGAGGGTGGCTCGACTGATGCGTTATGCCGATATCATACGTGAGTGGACTCCCCAATATGTACGAAGGAATAAAAACAGTGTGTATGTACGAAGATGACAAAGTACAGACACTTTGGAACCAGAGTGCGTAGGAAAATATATGACGACGCGACGAATGTGTTATGGACACCCTAGATCCAATCAATGAAACTATGAAAATACGGGTGGCGGCCGAGACGGGTTATCTCGAGGCGGTTTCACTCGGAACTCGCTGACAAGACATATGTGGCTAAACAACATAAAGTCAATCGTACACCCCGAAACTTAAAAGACAAGGACACGTACTCTGAAGGGAAGTGAACATGGGGGAATCCTACCACCTTCTCCAAATATCCCTTGTCCACCTCGCCAAGTATCCCATTCACCGAAAGATTTGCACCAGAGTACCACACGTGGTCAATCATCCCCTGGAAACTCGGCGTATAGTTCGTCAACGGGAGGTCCCCCGCGCCTGGCGCTGTATACGCATTCTTCAACCCCAACCGGTGCCGTAGCCCTTCTGCTGTGTATCGCCCATATGTATGGGATAGGAAGTCGGGGTGATTTGCTGGCAGAGACCCAGTTGACAGGAACTCGTAGACGCCGGATGTCGGTATAGAGTTAAAGTCACCACAGATGATCAGCGGTATCTTATAACCATCCGAATACGTTGGCGGAGGGCGGGAGGGCGCGGAGCGTTGGGTTGGGGATGTTGAGGCATCGCCTGCTGGCGTGCCAGTTGAGTCTGCTTGATCGGTGGCAGATGCTTGTGTAGGATGTTGCGTTGGCGGCGGTGGGTACTTTGCGAAGTTGGTGGCGATCTTCTCGATCTCGTCGACTAAAAGCGCGACCTGTACGAGCTTTACATCGCAATACGCCGGGTCCCAGTGGATGTGTGCGTTTGCGATGATGAACCTCGTTTTCGTTTGCTTGTCCTCCATTAGACACACGACGGCAATATGGTCCTTGCCGAGTACGCGGTTAAACATGTCGTCCGTCTTTTTGAAGTCTTGCCGCTGCATGGCGACGGCACTGAACTCGATGAGCTGCTTCTCGACGAGTTGGTATCTGACAAGTACCCAAACTCGTCAGCTCTAACCGCTCAAAGACGGACAAGAAAGTAAAAAGGGGGATAAGAGAGTAACAGCAACCCACTTGGATGCCCTATAGAAAGTCGCACACCCATCCACCAGCCGTCGATCCGTTTCATTCATCGTCTTATATCGTGACTTGGGCCAATAAACTCCCTCGTAACCCTGTGCTGTCAGATGATGCATGAAGTAATCCTCGTACTGAGCAATGTCCACCTCTTGCAGACACAAAAAGTCTGCGTTGTGGCTCATGACCTCGGTCAAGATCAGCTCCTTCCGGTAATCCCAAGACAGTGCCCAGGACGGCGTATATCCATACAGCCGCTCCGTCGCCGCCTTCTCACAAAGAATATTGTAACATAGCACGCTGAATGTCTCAGCATTCGGATCGGCTAAGAGGGCTTCCCGCTCGGGTTGCGATAGGAGATCCTTCCATACTCGTGGTGGAGGAGCAGGGGGCATAGGACATGAGTCTCGCAGGAAAGATATTAGAGCTGGCGTGCCGTCCTTCTGTACGATGGACTTTAGTGATGCATCGAGGGGATTTCCTTCCACTCCTAACGTTTGCAGCTGATGCAGGCTGCCGAATTCGGAAGGAATTGTTGTAATGTGGTTGTCAAATAGATAAAGCTCTTTTAACTGGGTCAACATTCCTAATTCTGGGGTTAGGGACGTAAGGTTATTCCCAGAGAGATCAAGAAGCTCCAGATGTCGCAGCCTTGATATCTCCGGGGGAATGGAGGATAGGGCATTGTGGTTAAGGTAGAGGTTGATCAAAAATTTGAAGGAGAATAACCCGGAAGACGAGGGAATGTTCTTGATATTGACGCCGCCCATGTCCAGGGAATTCCAGGTGTTGTCTGGAGGTCGAATGGCCGTCGGCCTAGGTGCTTCCGCTACTGGTGCCACGGTAGAGGAAGGATGGCTAACGGCCCCCACGCTTGCGGGAGATGAGTCTGAAGGGTCAGGTGCTTCCGAAGATGAATCAGAGTCCTTGAGTAAACCATTAAGTTCTGACAGCGGCTTGATGATGTTGGGGTTGGTGATAGGGATAGCGGATTTCGTGATTGTTCGTGAAGCCATGGCGCTCGCGCGAGCACGATGATGTGGTGAGCGCGAAGAGCGAATGAGCTAAAAATGCCAAAAAGTTGTAAGAAGATGAACGGATGATAGATACAGGTTAGGCTCACTTCACATTTCAGGAGTTGCTGTTGCCAGTGAGGAGATATCGCCTGACCGGCAGAACTGGCTGGTGAACCCTGAGAAAGAACATGTTGCTGCATTGTGTGACCGTTTGGCGGTGAAGGATAGTGAGATAGTGAGTTCTGATGATGATGGTGTTGCATTGGTGGTAAAGGGTGTGGGTGGTGTGGGTGATGTTGCATTGGATTTACATTGCCGTTCGTGTATATGGCATAGCCTGGGGACGGTGGGGGAGGACCGACATTTGGCTGTTGACCAGGAGGCCCTAGAACCGGATGGTGTGGACGTGGCCATGGATTCTGGTCGTGATGATTTGGCAGTTTATGTGAGATACCAGGAGATTGCTGAGGGTAGTACATCGCATCGGCGGAGCAATGATGCTTGGAACAACCTCAAGCAACTCTAGATAACGCTTGCCGTTGACGAGAGAAGAAATGTTCTGTACACTGGTCTGGTCACTGTGTGTGATGATGTACTTGAGGTGGCAATAGGTGTCGTCGTCGTAATCAACAGCGACAAAGGTATCGCGCGCTTGCACTATCGTGGGACTTTATGACAAATACATCACGTGACGTATTTTCTCGAAAGAAAAAAAAATTTGCACTTCGGTAAAAATCTTCAAGTTTCTTGTCGTTGTGCACAGCGTCGACGACCTGCTGGATCCTGGGACTCGTTCACGCAGTACTATCGTATAAGGATCTCTTCATCATGGGCAGGAACTTAACACCGAGTATGTCGCGCTACGGATCCGAACATCACGATTCCTTCAAGTATATATCGTATCATAATTAGATCCTTATCCTGATTTAACCCACCATCTTGAATTCTACCCGTCATGTCTGTCTTTCAAGCAACAGCCTCTGCCCCCGTCAACATTGCCTGCATAAAGTGAGCATGTCGTTCTCTTTGACCTGAACGCCTCTAACATCGTTGTAGATACTGGGGGAAACGGGACACGAAGCTTATCTTACCCACAAACTCCTCGCTCTCCGTGACTCTTGATCAAGATCATCTCCGATCTACCACGACTTCCCGTGCAGATCCAACTTTTGCGAAGGATAGGCTATGGCTAAATGGTAAGGAAGAGGAGATCAAGGACGGCGGACGTACCGCCACCTGCATTGCGGAGATGAAGCGCCTGCGTAAACAATTAGTGGAAGATAAACAGCCGAATGAGGCCAAGGTACCACGTGTTTTTTCGCATTCACAATTGACACTAACCACGTCCCAGCTTTCCACTTTCTCCGTCCATATCGCATCCTTCAACAACTTCCCCACTGCCGCAGGCCTCGCCTCTTCCGCCTCCGGTTTCGCCGCCCTCGTGTCCTCCCTTGCCCAGCTTTACGCCCTCCCTGTAACTGCCTCCACTCTCTCCCTTATCGCCCGCCAAGGCTCTGGCTCAGCCTGCCGTTCCCTCCTCGGCGGCTTTGTAGCATGGGATCAAGGCGTCCTGGCCAGTGGAGCTGACTCCCTCGCCCGCGAGGTTGCGCCCCAATCCCACTGGCCTGACATGCACGCGCTCATCTGCGTAGTCTCTGATGACAAGAAGGGTACATCTTCCACAAGCGGCATGCAGCGTACTGTAGAAACATCCCCTTTACTCCAGCACCGTATCAAAGATGTCCCCCAACGCATGAAGGCTATCGAGGCGGCGATCCTGGCACGGGACTTCGACAAGTTCGCACAAATCACGATGGCGGACTCTAACCAGTTCCATGCAGTCGCGCTTGATACGGAGCCACCCATCTTCTATATGAATGATGTTAGTCGTGCGATTATCGCGTTGATCGTGGAGTACAATCGCCTATCAATGGAGAAGGGTCAGGGTAGGAAGGCAGCCTATACGTATGATGCGGGACCAAATGCAGTGATCTACACCTTGAAGGAGAGTGTCAAGGAGATTGTCGAGCTCATTATCAAGTATTTCCCGCAGAAAGAAGGGTCTTTCAAGGATGTGTTTGAGCTGTTTGCGGGTGAGGATGTCGCGAAGAGTCAAGGCAAGGTAGTTGAGGGTTTCAATGAGGCGGTAGCGAAAAAATTCGAGCGCGGCGCTGTGAAGGGATTAATTCACACCAGAGTTGGAGACGGTCCAAGAGCTTTGCCAGCAGAGGAAGGCCTCTTGGGCGGTGATGGGTTCCCGAAGTCGCTGGCTGCTTGATACCAGTTTTGTTTTACTAATTTTGTAGAAGGTTCGAAGGTTCGGACCCACATGCCCTAGATTTTCTTGCATGAAGCCTTGCAATCGTTAGATTTGTTGTATTTAATATTGTCCATGCGCCATCCAAGCTTCAAGGTGTGGTTACAGTCAGAACAGCGAGGGTAATGCGAACACGTGCCACATGAATCTTCGGAGGTGCTGGCAGTGGCTCTGAACAAATGAAATTAATGAACTCGCGCGTCGTTCGATGTCTTACACCAGCAGTACATCGTCGGAGTGCCTATTACCTGACACACGTTGTAAAAATATTGAGTCTGTCCACTAGCGGCCGACTACTACCTTTCTCTCGATTTTCATCGAACTTGCCTCCGAACGGACCCCACGATAACCTAGCGAATCCTACAAGCAATGGGAAGGCTTCTAGCACGGAGGCGCTACATATGATTCATTGTATAGTGATAGTTTCTATACCGGCCGGAATCTAACCTTACCCTGGTTCGTAGCGGAGGCTCCTATGCAACATAGTCATCTATCCGAAAGTCCTGCTCAATTAAACGCAGACTCCACCACTATGCTCCCTATCCCAAGACTTCCTCCTCGTGTGGTGGGCTACCCTACACCTTGGATAGACAAAGAAGACCATTTCCAATACCTCATGCCATTATATACTCGCGGGTGGGGGGTGAGTTTCAAAAAGCCCAGGGTAAAAGAGCAGAACGGACACATAATCGACAGAGACGCTCAAAATCTACTGCAAAAACCTGTGCAAACTGCCCACCTAGTTGCCCGATATAAATTTGATAGTTACAGGGCTGCCGTCGCCTTCATGGATGGCATCGCCGAAATCACACATTCAGAAAACGTAAGCCAACAACACATACACAGCTCATTCCCATTACTCAAGTCACTTTCGCAGCACCATCCCCATATATTGACGATCGAGAATGCGAGGTATCCTTCAGTTGCTTTAGTCACGCAAACTGACTCCGCGATACGTCCCGCTTGGAACCAACCAAAAACACGCAGGCTACGCGGTATCACCCGTCGAGACCTTCGTCTGGCTGTGCTAGTGGAAAGCCTGTTCACGGATAAGCATGGAGATGACAAGACGATGCGTTCAGACCGACCATGGGACCACCAGCCCTCTTGGGACCGCCTCGTTAGGCGTTTACAAGCTACATCACTCAACCGAGATATTCCACCTCCGCCTCCACCAACCCTAAGATGCTATGCTTGCCGCGGCCCACACACTTTGGATCAATGTCCCGACCGACACAGCATTCCACCCCCTTCCCCGTGTGGTCTTTGTAAAGACAATCATTGGATGAGAGACTGCCCCAAACGTCAACGGGGAATGTATCAGTGCAGGATCTGCGGCATGAACCATCCGACAGATATCTGTCCGCAAAATAAGCCTTTGGCCAGGTGCCCTAACTGTGGAGGTGACCATTGGTTGGCCGATTGTCAACAGGAACAGCTTAGCGAACAGATTGCTCAAGAGATGGTGTTGCCAACCCAAGACGAGAAATAGTACTTCAGGGGGTAATCCCTACAAACTGCCAATTGAGATGTGGAAAACAATTGTAGCCTACCAGGAGTACACACAGAGTAACCCTGCATGTTTACTCACAGCCTCTGCTGCGTTGCTCAAGAAAATGAGAGTTGTGCAAGTACCCTATGTACACTGCAATTAGGGCCTGTAGCATTGACAACATACAGTAGTGAATAAAATTACATTGATACCGTGACTTCATACATCACCCCTCGGCCAGACTACCTACCCAAGTACATACTGCTTGATAACATCTAGATGCGAGCTTTGGGCAGGTGCAAACTGAATGTTCTCAACCGCGAGGTCATGCTGCATGTGTATTTCATTAGTAGTCCCAGAGAGCGGAGTGATTCCCTGCATTTGGGCAAATTTGAAGATAGCCTGTGCAGGAGTGCAGTTTGACGCCTTGGCGATGGCTACAAGGGACGGGTGCGATAACAGCGAAGGTGAGCCAGACAATGTCCAGAATGACCTTAAATTGTATGTATTTGTCAAGTCAGTGACATGACGTACATCAATTGCAAAGCGGACAACGCACTGATACTGGATTTCATGCTCTTGGCAATAACTAAGCACACTTTTATCCCACTCATTCCCTTCGTACCATCGATTTTGAACAACTTGAACTTTCCTTTCACGGCTCAGAGCGTGAAGAATGTTCACGTCATAAGTATTGCTGACGCCAATCATCCGTACCTTTCCTTCATCCTGCAACGCCATTAGGGTACGCCACGCCTCGAGTGTATGCTCGATAGTTTTCAAAGGTGAATGGAGGATGTAGCTGTCGAGGTAAGTCGTATGGAGATTCGCGAGAGAGTTCTGGAACGACGCTTCCACTTGTTTTCTTATGGGTTCGCTCGGGTTATAAGGAAGAGGTTTTGTGATATCCTGGCCACGAATTGACGTGTATCTGCTCACATCAGGGTTATAACATTCTCGGGTGGTACTGTACAGTGGGCTCACTTGGTTTGTAAGAACAGGTCTTCACGTTTGATTGCGTGCTCCGCGTTCAGAATCTGGAGCGCTTCGCCCACGAGATCCTCTCTATCGCAGCATCGGATTGGCCTGGGCCTGAGTCAGAAAAACGTGCCTACCGATAATGCTTGGGCTGTCCGGCTTAAAGTATAGCAGGCACGCTTTAACTAAGTTAAACAGTCGTGAAGATATCTGACCAGTATCGATTGCTCGAAACCCTTGGAGAACGGCACTGACAACCAGGCCGGTTGTTTGTTCTTTTTTCCTGTTGGACGCGAGTGCGGGGTCAGTCGCTCATTACAATCACATAACTTCGGAGACATACCAAGCTGTTCCGTAGATAACTTTGGCCATTGTTACACCCGACCGTGGGAATGGTCGTCCACCACATCCGGATGGGGACGAGAAACTCGTATACATAAGACAAAAGATGAACAAATAGCCCCAATTGACTTGACTTACTAAGTATTGTGAGGAGGCTCATCAAATCCTTCCGTTAACCCACGGTGCGATGTTTAACATTATGATGCCACAGAACTAACGATCACGATACATAGCCGGATTACCGTGACTAAATCGTTGACCAGGAATTGTTGTGAACAAACTATGTCGACTTCTGAGCCCACCTCATCGTCGTGCGTCAACTGCGGTGCACGCTTAGGGCTACTAGCGCGGACTCCTTCAATACTTGAATCACACGGTTCACATTTGAGCATTTTACGCTCAAATTACGCACTGTCTTCAGATCATGCTCAGCACACGCGAATTTTACTCATGGAAGCGGAAATTGATCTATCAAACTATGATACCGAAATAATCGGACTTCAAGCCGCTCTTGACGAACTAGTGAACAAGCGAGCCAAACTCCAACAATCCATACGGGAGACTCAGGCCTTGTTAGCGCCTGTCCGTCGTATACCACCTGAAATCTTATCTAAAATCATCACTCTATCACTACCGAAAAAATGGCACGCCCAGAAAAGCGGAGCGGTAGCGTTGACTCACAGCCAAGTGTGCACATATTGGAGAAACGTGGCGCTGTCAATGAAGGAGTTGTGGTCCACGATTCGGTTGTACCTCCCATCAAGGAGGTACTCATTGGCTATTTTACAGACTTATCTCTGCCGATCAGAGAACTCGCCATTGACGCTAATACTCTGCGAGTCTCAAGTGGAAAGACCGGGGCGGACTTCAGAGGCCAGCTTCATAATTGACCTCATCGCTGCAGAGTCGTCTCGATGGAAGAGTATCAGTTTCACTCTGTCTCCTACCTTTTTCAACAGGCTAACTCCCATCAGAGGCCGGCTCGAACAACTCGAGAGCCTTAAACTGGGGGTACCATATCAAGTTCGGACAAGGGACCTGCTTCAAAGTGACTTTGACATGTTTGTCTCAGCACCAAAGCTCTGCAGAGTGCATATAGTTAATCCACTAGAGCCTTCCATTATTCGAATCCCTTGGAATCAAGTTACCCACTACGCTACCTCCTCTACGGCAGACCATATACCAACCCTTTTCCAAATCTTACCACGACTCCCTAACCTTGTTTCCCTTCATATCGAGCCTGTACATGGAGTTCACAGCCTACAGATATCCCCACAGAGCAGTGTTGTGCTTAATACTCTGAAGGAGCTGACGGTTGTCGGCCAGCCAGATTCAATCAGCGTTGGCAGACTATTTTCTGCCCTTTCTGTACCCGCGATTAATTCCATTTCTCTTCAGTATTTACCCACGAAAGCTCCATCATTTGTTCGTTGGTTCTCAGATTCCGCATACAATGTCACAGCCCTTGATCTCTGCTACTTGGCCGATCTCACACAATCTACTTTGATTCAATGTCTTGAGGCGACACCATCACTTCTTAGTTTCACTTACAAAGAACGTGTCGGAGAACCCATCACCTGGACCAATGTGGTCTCCCGAAGGTTAACCATTCAAACTATGGCGCCATCGACAATGCAACCACTATTGTTGCCCCAGTTGAAGCGTATGATTTTGTCCTTTATCAGGCCAGAGCTAGACCAAAATGAACTGTTTCAAATGATTGAATCACGGTGGAGGGCCCGAAGTTTCAGCGATGGCATTCTGGAGGCCGGACCTTACTCAATCCAAATTGAATTGAGATTTCCTCCCATACCTTCGACATCCGCTGCTCGTGCTCGTCTGAATGAATTTGAAAAGGAGGGTCTATGGATCTCAACCTAGTACAGATGTACTCCAGGATCAAAGAGGAAATCTGCAGATTGTTCGGAATGACACGGTCTCTTCAGTGATTGCCAGTGTCTTGTAAAGAAACGCACCACTTCGACCCATGTACGGTCTCACCATATTAGAATGCGTGCGGATGTGTATGCCAGTGGAATTATGAAGAACCTATGCCTCCACGCTGCCATAACAATTCTGATTGCAAGCACAATGCGAGCCTTGTGGAGCAGCGGTCAGACACCATAACTCGCTGAGGTATTGCAATTTGCAAGGGCATACCTCCTACGTCGCTGTATGATCTTTGCCAGACCCATGAAGGTGATACGGTAAAACTGGAACATGGGGATTAATTATCTAGTATCCAGTAAAGAACCATGAAGACGTTCTGCGACTCACCAAGTACTCACGTTGTTGAACTAGTTTATGAAGGGGACAATACTTCCTTGATACTCCCTGCAATTGCCACCAGGAGACACATGGCCAAGAATAATTTCCCCCAAGAACAAATGGCATTGATGCCCATAATACACGATTGTACCAAGAGTGCCGCTGACTAGCCTAGAAGATGCAACCTAGCCAGAATACAAAATCGTAATTGGTCATCCACCATGCAATCCCGATGTAATCTACGCCGGCACACAGTTCCATGCTGGCGTAATGAGCCGCTCCTGCATTAGTACGTGCCATACAGTGCTGGTCAGGAAACAAAGGAGGGAAAAACCATTTCGGGAGGATCGGTTGGCGTTTATAAACGGTATCAGATTGATTCCACAAGCAGCAGTGGCATAAGATGAGTGTGTTCACTGTTCAAAGCATCACATTTCTTCTCCGGCAGCCAAGATCATACTATCAACAGACTTAGTAGTACTTACGCGTCTCGTTGTAGTAGAGTGTGAATGCGGACGTAATTAAGAAGAATTATTGGCCACCTTTCTTTGACCTTTCTATGGGTATGAATCTACAGACTTAACGTCCGTGCTAATCGTGATGTCCACACGAGGTTTGGAGAAACGGATCTGTAGCCTGGAGCAGTAGGAGGATTGCCTTTCCACTCCTGAGGAAGATTCAAGTTGGAGTACTTGATAAGAAAAATACCACCGTTTGAGGGCTTTAGCAACCTCCTTTGCGGACTCTTCAAACGGACCCCCCTTTTTGATATGGTTGGACGTGGACCTGGTAGACTGGTAATATGACGCAGAGAACACTGCCCAAAGGGCTATCTGAGGCGGGTGGCGCCCGCGTGCAAACCGGATTGAAGGATAGACAAATTCAGGAATTAGGGGTATTTTGTAAGTTCTGTCTAATTCACGTATACATAAAGGCGCCAAGATGCAACACCACACCAAATACACCCCGGACACCTCGGATTGATGTCGGTCGATAGGCCACCGACGGTAATCTGAAACAACTGCCCCGACAGCCCCTGCTGTGCGAGGAGCCGTACTATAGTTTTAAAAGTGCCTACTTTTGGATAGTCAACCCGTGCAACCTTCGCATGGTCTAAGAGGGCCGTCCGGCATCATTGGCAGCCGCAAGCTACAGTAATAACCCGCCTCAAAGAGATACATTCTAGAGAGCCCAGGCTATAGTCCGCGATTGTGATTCGTTTGCGCAGAACCCAGGACTAAGACAACAGAAAAGTTGTCACTTGAACGTCACTTCGTATTTGAGCGCTTACTAGTAGTTCTGAGATCTTCAGGATCAACTTCTAGTCGATCTGATGAAGACCGGATTTATTTGGACTAGAGTCTTGTGGCAGGAATTTCGATCCAATCTAGATCCTACATATTAACCGCTGAGTGGCATTCCAAGACGCCAAGTCCATCAGCGAGACCTGGTTTTGATGTCTGCTATCCGAGAAGGGTCTCGCAGGGGGTCTTAGCGTCCGATACCTTGACGAGCGCGGCGAGGAAGTCGTCAACCGACTCGTTGAAATCGTTCGCAAGGGTCGAATTTTCGCTTGGGCGCACGTACAAATTAGCAAGGTCGTTTGCGGGACATGCGACGCCACCTTCAGAGGCAGCCTTGAATAGCGGTCTGTAACCGTAAAGTATTGCTGGTCGTATGATGGTCCTTTGACAGTCGTACTACTTTGTAATGGAGGCGCTGTTCTTGTGCGCCAGGGAAGCCATGCGACAAACTCGGGTTGAAGGGAAGTGAGAGGCGTGGTGTCTGTGACGACATCTTTTGCAGTCCAAGTTGTCACCATGTCAGGTGTAGATGTAGGTAACCTTGGGAGCATGCGAAGAGCGACTTGGCGTCGCGGTAGCCTGTAGGGCGCCTCCGACTGAGATTTGAACGGTCGTCACGGCCACGGTCGCAGAGAGAGTTCAAGTTAATCTCAGGCTACCTGTTACAATCGATGAATTAACACCACCGCGGTCTGAATGCTAAAAGGAACGACGATGGCTTTCTCGGTATACACCATAGCAAACTCGCCCAGTGGGCAGCGGAAAACTGTCAAATTTTCATTTCGTTCAAAAACATCCGACTCATGAGACTCACCAGGCAGAGACATAGATAATTTGTTCACTAAGGGTATATGCGAACTCATAAATGACAATGTACGTACGCCATCCTTTGCCGTAGGGCGAGGATGTAAAACCAAAACTAGATTTACATATATATATCCACCACCGCTACCCTCAGTGAGAAGTTAGGCATTGCAGGCCATCCCTCAACGAGGAGATAGCAGTTTTGTGCTGGTTGACAGCAAGGACTATGAAACAGTGCCAGATACAGTGGGATCCTAACAGTAACCGTTACGTCCCGTACTCAATGAACAGAAGTCGAAGGACGTACCTCCTCCTATGTAATCGAAACGCCGTTGGACGCTGTCTGGCAGAATGCGTTCGGGAAATTGGGTCGCATAGAAAACAAGACCAATCAAGTACGATAGCAGTGAAGGAATAACAGGACCTAGAAGGTTATGAATTTCGTCTCGTTAGCACAAATCAAGCAACGGTATCGCGGCAATCTTACCCATGAAGTCAAACATTTCTTGCCATGAATGTAATATTGCAAGGCCAGCAAGTGGGCCAATGCCCGAGAACGCCAAACTGAGGAAGAAGGCGATACGATAGTACTGAACATTGATCAGAATGGGGCAGGATATAAGGGTAACATCAATAGCATACTCTGTACTGGGTTCTGTTGAACCAATCCATAAATGGAAATATATTTCCTGCAAGCCCCGTTAGGAAGCATAAACCCAAGAAAGGTTGGCCAAGAGACGGGTAGCACTGGTAGCCGTAGTACACGACGGTACTAACAGTTGCGCTGATTAGCCTAAGAGAAGTCTACAATGAGCCACACTGTACGGAACAGAATATTAATGATATTACCATCCGATGCCGACATAATCCACTCGCGCGCAGAATTCCATACTAGCGCGATTGGCACATCCTGACATTGTGTGCCATATGGTGCTAGTCAGGAGACAGAGAAGCGCGAAACACATAAAGAGCACTTCAGGGGTATCGAGTGCGTAGCCAGCATTGATGAAGGGTATTAAGTTGATCCCCCAGAGCACGAGTGGGATTAGGTGAGTGTGAATATTCACTATCGGCCAACTATTAGACATCGGTTCTGATGGTTGTGCATGCAATATAAATTACTTACGGGTCTCGTTGTGGAAAGTGAATAGCGATAGGATGATTAACGGCCATCGCTCTAATGGTATAAATCTGGAAGTCTAGCATAAGACACTAATACTAGAGTGGGAGCCACAGTGACTAACCTATAACCTTGGGTAACGAAAGGATTGTTTTTCCAGTCAAAGGGAAGATCAGAATATGTGATAAGACGGACACCGTCAAGTGACCGCTGGACAGCATATTTCATTTCCTTAGCAGCTCGCTCTAACAGATCCTCTACTTCACGTGGAACGTCTAGTGTCGAACTCGACAACTCTGCTAAAGCATCCGACGAGAGGAACGCGTCAAGAAGGTCAGATATTACGAAACTTGGAGTAAAGGAAGGTACATCCAGCCCAGAGGGCAGGTCCATCGATGAAAGGTGTAAATGAAGATGTCTCAGGCGGTCAGAGAGCGTCGGAATATAGCTTAGTGGTGTCTTGAAGTCTATGTCGTGAAAACGCGAACGAACGTCGTCCAACTTGGTTCGCATGTCGGAGAGATGGAACCGCACGTCTGGCATGTCTGGTAGACGTGAACGCATCTCTGTAAGCCCCGGCACATCAGGCAGATCAGCGAAGTGGAATTCGGGGAAATGTGAGCAGACGTCTGCACGGATGCCCTCGAGCATCTCGAGTGCGGTGCAGGTCCACTGCCTCGCCTCTTCCATGGTCATCGCTCCCATGGCCTTCCAGGTGTCTATATCTGGAGACTCCAACTCGCATAATTTCTGCTCTAGATCGGCGAGGTATGAAAGGACAAGAAAACGAAGTGAGGCCAGAGTTTGGGTGGATGAGGCAGATGAGAGATCCAACGCCTCGAGGGAGTGCGGTAGAGGCGGGCATATCTGAGAGCCTGGTTGCTTTGGGTCTGGAATAGATAGGCGACGCCTGGTCCGTCGTTGATGAAGTCGAGACCTGTCAACCGCGCCGGTAGAGCTGACTGTTACGCTCATTGTAAAAAAAAATCGTGGCGGCAGAAACAGAAACAACACCAAGAGGCCGGAGACCAGACAAAACCTTTTAGAACTATGTGGAATCAGCCAACCATTGGGTCTGACAGCTGGCAGACAACTTCCTCGTCTGAGTTCGCTTGATCCGATTCTGGCTTACAAAGATTGGCAACGGGTCACTATAAGGCTAGTATGAAAATCGTAAGTAACTGGACTTCGTCAACATACAAACTTTCCAAAGTACTACATAAATGACCGTTTCTATACCCCACATCCTGGTGGTCGGGCTGGGAAATCTCCCATATCCTCTGACTCGTCACAGGTATGTATTTCTTACCTCGAGCTCTTATCTGTTTTGACATCTAACCCGCGTAGTGTTGGTCAAAGAATCATAGATGCACTTGCATCACGTCTTGGCATTCACATGTCTCCAGACAGAATTGGAATTTCCGGTCAGAAAGCTGTTACAATTGGAGACACCTTAGTCTCCCTGTCGTTGTTCAAGTCAAGTACGCGTTTTTGTTCCCACCATCACTGCTACAGATTGCTCAAACAGAACCAGAGGCCTTGATGAACATATCTGGACCCTCCGTGGCCACAACTTTACGCAAAACAGTGCGGTCGCCAACGTCGCTCATTGTACTCGCGGACTCGCTTGACCACAAGCCAGGAACACTCTCGGTCAAGCATGGAGGCTCTCCGAACGGGCACAACGGCATCAAGAGCATTATCTCTGCCCTCGGTGGCGAACTGGGCTTCTACCGCTTTCGCATAGGAATTGGACGCGACGACAGTGGCCCTGCCACATATGTCATGGGTAATTTGTCATCTCACGAGCGACAATTCTGGGACGACCAGGGTCTCGACCTCGTGCTTGCTGGAATTGAAAATGTCGCGTGCAAGAGCATCAGTTAGCTCTGGAATGTAGTGGGATGGAATACCGCCCCAGCAGCGGGGCTTGGAGAGTGGATGTTTACCAGCAATTCCAATATTTGGGATAACGAGCTGGCGCTTCTTTTTGATGCCTCCGGCACGAAGGACTTAGCACTTCACCCTCCGAGATAACGGCCAGTTTTTTCTTGGTCCGCTATAGCTCCTTACTAATAGATTGTCTGGATTACCTTCCCTGCAGATTATTTATTTTATACTCTGCTATAGTCCGCCAGCTAAAAATGCTCGCTTTCTGTTTCTCATAAGTAACTTAGCAGCAAGATGTTTTAAACAAGTTAAAAACGAGTTTAGAAATTTTACTTTTGGAGCAGCGCGAACCCATGTCACGGAGGTAACTTACATACGCTATGCATGTATACACTGGCACTTGCAATTGACTAGCATGTTATTTTTCCGTTTTCCACTTCTTTTCCCGAATGCTTCGCGGTAACCTAGCTTCAACTATAGTTCCATCATGATGTGCTCGCCGGCGCGCGTACTAGTAGTCGTCTGAGTCTGCCATCTTCGCTTCCCTGCTTCTCGGGCCTGATCTTACTTATAATGATGGAAAAACTTGTAAGACAAAATGGTTTACCAATACACCAGCCTCTTCCCTTCCACTCATTATGCTTGTCCGCAGTCTGGCGGCAATTTTGCTGCCTCTCTCACACTCTTTTACTAAAGCTCAACCCTCTCCTGACCAACAGAAAAGGATCGCTGCTGCTATCAAAGCTGCCGTCAATCAGTCCAGTCCTGACTACACCGCATTTGTGAACCCATTTATCGGGACAGGTTGGTCGTTAACGTTGAGGGAATTCAAGACTGAACGTTGCATTTGGCAGACAACTCTGGAGATGTCTGGTATGCCTGTCACTTCAGGTACAATACGAACGCTGAACATTATGTAGCCCGGGAGCTTCTGTGCCTTTCGGAATGGTACGTCCTGTTGGAGCGTTGGAGCAAGCTATAAGATTATGCTCAAATCGTTCATTACCAGGCGAAGTTCTCGACCGACTTGACTGGTTACGCACCAGCTGGTAAGAGTTGACGCATTACTTAGGCTTATATACATCGAAATGCTCAGGATTGAAAAGGATATGTTGTTGATCCGACCCAGAAGATTCGGGGTATCAGTCCCCTTCACGACAGTGGGACTGGCGCTTCTGGTAGGTCGCGTGCGATGCTGAGGTGAATTAATTGTCTCACGCAGACCATCAGGATCATACGGAAACTTCGAAATCATGCCCCTCCTTTGCTTTGGCGGTTTTGACACGTGCACTACCACTCTCCAGTCGCGTGAACGTCTCCGTAAACCGAATACCGATGGTACGCTCACATCCTACTCACGATCACTTCGTTCATTCTCTCTGCTAGATGCATATCCCGGCTTCTTTACACAGACTCTAGATAATGATATCAAAATCGAAGCGACAGCCACGCGCCGCGCGGGCCTGGAGCGGTTCACTTTTCCCACTGCCTCAACGCCCTACTTTGTAGTTGATCTCGCTAATGATCTCTCCAACTCATTTGCTGGTGGAACTTTGGATATTGATCCCGTAAAGGGGAGAATCACCATTGGAGGGAATTATGGAACAAGGTGGGGTTCTTTTTTGTCTCTACTTTTCTCACTTGCAATCGACTTCTTGTCATCTAAGCTGGGGGCCGAGCCGGTTCAATTATCAAGCCTTTGCCTGCTATGATCTCCTGGATGGCGGGAAGAACAAGCTGAATGAATATGGCGTGTGGACAGGGGATACGTAAGTATCTCGTCGTGTCTGTCATCGTGTAACTCACGCTTCGCTTAGGTTTGGTCTGGACGCCAAGGGCCTCGGTCAAACACATCTCAACCTCTCCCTTGATTTAATTGGAGACGTGTATCAATCCGGCGCTCTCTTCTCTTTTGCTGGACGCCCGAAGCAAGTGACAATCCGTGTTGGTGTCTCCTTCCGATCCGCAGAGCAGGCTTGCGCCAATGCAGAGTCGGAAATAGGATCGTCCTCATTTGATGATATTGTAGCGAAAGCGAAGGTTCTGTGGCAGGAGAAGCTCAGTAAGATCGAAATTGATATCGGGAATACGCCGGCGAATATTACGGAGATGTTGTATTCATCTTTGTATCGTGCTTCCTTGACCCCAGTGCGTTGTTTTCTTGTGACTCTGTCCGAAGCTGTTTTCACGTAGTTACAGAATAACGCTACGGGAGAGACACAGGGTGTGTTCGAGAACACGTCATCATTCTATTTCGACTCGTTGTACTGCAGGTATGCGTTTTATTACCTGCAAAGGCGTCATTCACATACACATCATTTCCAGCTGGGATACTGTGAGCAATCCGTTCAGCGAATCTAAACGGGTGGAGTAATTTTTTTTTTTAGTTCCGAACTTTTTACCCCCTCATGGGTCTCCATTCGCCGGTGGAGTTTGCTCAGATCGTTGACAGTTATATAGATGGCTGGCGAAAGAATGGGTGGATGCCTGAATGTCGAGCGAACAATCTACCAGGTTGGACTCAAGGAGGCATGTATCGCAAACTATGCAATGTGCTGTTGGACTGAAAGTGATACTTAGGTTCTAGCGCAGATAACATAGTATCCCATTTTGCTGTCAGCTACCACAATGAGGCTGCTCATTTGGGTATTGATCTGGCCGACCTCTATTCTGCTTTACTGGCCGATGGAGAGCTCAACCCACCGGAATGGAATACCGTGGGGCGCCAAGTAAATGTCTACAAGTATGGTGTCATCTTAGCACTACGGCTCGGATGTAACCTGGCGTATTTTAGGCAGCACGGTTATGTTCCCTTCGGTGTGTTGGATGTCTCTAGTACTGGTCGACAGACAAGAGAAGGCAGCAGGACTCTTGAAGTAACGTACCATCCCATGGCGGGGAGGAAGCTCAACTGATGTACGTTTGAAACAGTATGCGTTCGAGGACTTTGGGATCCGCCAAGTTGCTCAGCTACTGGGTAAGCAGGACGACGTTATAAAATACACCAATCGTTCTCTGGTACGGGTTTCGTAAATTTTACAGATATTCATGACTTAACGGAAGTCTAGTCCTATCGTAATGTCTGGGACTCGTCGGTCACTAGCGATGGCTTTGTAGGTACATAGTGAAGATTACGCATTGAGCGTGACAACTGTTAACCGTGATTTGCTAGGGTTCGCACAAAAGCGCTTCCCTAACGGATCTTTCACATTCACGGATCCAACCAATTGCTCACCCAAGGACAAAGATAACAACAGAGCTTGTTCTTTGCAAAGCTCGAATACCAATGGTTTCTACGAGTCGTCTTCCTGGGAGTATAGCTGGTAAGTGTCGTCATGGAAGTTGATTGAAGTAATGACCGTGTTTTGCAGGTACGCGCCCCATGATACTGCACATCTCATCAAGCTTATGGGCGGTAATGTGAGGGGACCAGGGTCTGAGAGTTTCAGTTAAAGCTGACAGTGACACAGGAAACATTTATGAGACGTCTGGACCACTTCTTTGACGTTCGTCGTGATGCTATGTGATTTTGTTTATTTATCTCATCGGTGTTTTAGGCGGGCTATTACCTTGCGGGTAATGAGCCTTCATTCCAGGTTTGTAGGTTCTTTCAACCGCAAATACTCATACAGCTTGAGATGTTCTGCAGACGCCGATTGGGTATCATTACGCCAACCGTCCTGCCCGCTCTGTTGATCGCGTTCGCGAGGTAGTGTTCACGAACTTTGACATCAGTCAGGAGCTCTCATGTTTTGAATACCGTGAAGACTGATTTGTTTGTGAGCAGCTCCAGCCGGATTGCCTGGAAATGATGATCAGGCCGCAATGGCCTCACTCCTCTCTTTCCATCTCCTCGGGTTATATCCAGGTATAATATATAAGCCTTACGTCCTTGGTGAACAGGTTAATGATTCGATATCTTCCAGTCCCTTCAACGACGCAATACCTCATTCTCTCGCCCTTCGTTCCGAAATATACGATCCACAACTCATTCCTTAACGTCAGCACGACGGTCACCACTGTCAACTACGACTCCAAATCTATTCAGAAGACAATACCACCCGGAACGCCTGCATACGTCCAAAATGTTACAATCAATGGACAACCCTCCGCTTCGCGATGCCACTTCGACTTCTATGATGTCTTCAGGGTTGGAGGCCAAGTTGTCATTACGCTCACTGCAGACAAAAATGCAGCAGATGATTGTCAGGGTAAGTTACCCGAGAGTATCTCGACGGGAGGGTTTGCCCAAGCGCGTTGAATGTAATACATTTGTTGCATTTGTGTTACCTTACGTAGCACATCCTGGTAGCAATATGGAAATACAGGGATTTTGTTACAGATCAAGAAACATCATCGTGATATCGTTATGTATAAAACATTATAATTCATCCAAAGAGCAAGCAAACCTCAAACAAAAGAAAGTATCAAGAGTAATCAGCGAGATGACGTGTGCGGAAGGTGAATGAATATTAGCCGTCCATTGTTAGGATCCGAGTCGTGCTTTAATTCAAGTCTAGAAAATCTTAGATCAGGAACCAGGTGGAGAAACGAAATGATCAAGGACGAACTCTTCCAAAAAAGAGTAGAGAGTCGGTTTCTGTGCTTTCCCTAAGGGATTCTTGGCAACTTTTACGCTCAACTTGGCTTTGTTCTGCAGTAGACAGCAGGTCAATGCATTCCCAACCACAGATTTCACGTCGTCAGGGGGGGTTAATTCAATCTCGTCCCTAGTATTCGGATCCCAAGCTGTGGTCAAATCGTTAATATGACCCCAAATTTGAGTTCTCAGCGTACATACCAGCAAGCCGTCGTGTAATCGTCTGATTCAACACCTCCTTCTCCTTAATAGCATCGTCTAGCGATACGTTCTTTGGAGCCGTCCCATCCTGGTGTTCTGTTGTGGCTGCCTTCTGTGGCTTTTTCAACTTCACGATCCTTGCATCCAAAGCGACTACATCCCTTCGAAGTTGGAGGGCTTGATCTAGACGAGCCGTAGACGTCTTTGGGAGGTTGATTGCCTCACTCCCGGTAGGTGAAGGTGTAGTCGGGTTGGGGATTGCACCAGTTGAAGGGCCTGCTGCCGGCTGCGTATTTTCTGGTGACTGTTCAGGAGCGCGGTTAGCTCTATTGGCATTGGTCGTATCAGAGGTTGCTGTGTCGGGGTTTTCTGGATTAGAATTTGCCGCCGGCGAATCGCCAACCGGTGTAGTTCCCGCCCCCTGCGCTCCCCGGCTGGCTGATTCCCCCCTTTTGTTTTCGTTTGGACTCTGGTCAAACGTGACAGAACGGGGTTGGGTGGCGTCTGCGGTGGATGGAGGCTGGTTCTGGGCCAAGCTTGCTTGTTGGTTAGAGTTGTTGCCAGCAGTACTACCCGCCTTAGTATCACCCGTGCCTGTATCAGCTGGGCTACCATTTGTGAGTGAGGGGCGTTTTCCCCAGGCAGTTGGCATGCTTTTTGTGGAGTTGTCCCGCTGCCCAGTGCTGGGTGAGTTTTCGCCTTCGTCATCTGAGGCGGGTTTCGATCCAGGTTTCGGGGTACTCTGTCCAGATCTGGATTTATTTCGTTGTCGCTTGGCAGCGCCGCTGCCACCGTTTCCATTTGTTTCTTTGGTTTTGCCTTTGTTAAGGACATCTTGACGAGGTTGTGGTGGAGTAGTTGAGGAGCTAGCTTGTGGCTGATCATTTTCATCTTGCGGCTGCCCAACCCCGACACCCACAACGGTGGTGTTCTCCATCTTGGTATCCCCTGTGTCATTTTTGTTCGGTTTGTTGGGAGGATTATCCTTGGAATGGGTGGTGGTATCATTCCAAGTGGTTTGGTCGCCGGTGGTTGACTGGGCGTGAGTAGCGCCAGAGTCGTCCCAGTTCGGCTCATCCTGTTCAAACATCTGGAATGGCGGTGGGGGCGACCTAGACTGACGGTAGCTAAAGTTGTCCTCGAATTCTGCTGAAAATCGTGGAGGCGGAGAACTGGTGGGTGCATGGGAAGGAGCTGAAAGCGGCTGTTGTGGGTGTGAAGACGTAGCATGTTCATCTGCGAAATCAATCAATGTGTCGTTATTATGGTGTGCTGCATCATTTTCGTGACCGGGTTGTTGTCCGGAGCTGGTCGATGGTATGTCGATAGGATATGGTAGTACTTGCTGTGGTGGTGGGATGGAGCTCGCGCGGTCATCTTTTGCCGGTGGAGTAGGGGGAAGGTCTTTGGTCGCAGAAGGTGGGGTAGGACTTGCTTCCCTTCGGCTAATCTCTTCCCAGTCCTCGTCAGGCATAATAGGTACTTCTGTGGGAGGCTGCACTCCATCCGGCTCATCGTGGTGATGTAACGCGAAAGAATCCGGGGGTGTAGGTAGCAACGCGATACTACCCTGCTTGGGCGTTAATTCACGATCGGATTCGTCAGGTTTCTTCTCTGTCGTTATTACCTCTTCTCCGTCGTCGTAGTCCGGGATGTCGGACGGGTTCGCCGCTGATGGATCGGGTGACTCGGTGGAGTGTGAAGACGCAGAGGAAGATAGGTTTGCTTCATCCAGATCGTTCATGTCGGAAGAAATGTCCGTCTCCGTCCTGATATCGAATTCACGCCTCATGTAGGAAGTGAATCTACGCTGAGCCGTTCTTGGTGCAGAGGACGATTCTGAGGGTGCATCCCTAAGACCAAGGATGGACCCAATGTCCGTCTCCGTCTCAGACGCATCGCCTGGAAACGCACCTGGTACATGGCGTCTGCGAAGGGTAGGCGTTGGCACTGAAAGGAGGGTTGGGTCTTGGGTGATTGTGGTGAACACGGATGGAGGTGCAGAACTAACGACCGAGGGTGTGTGGGAAGGGGAAAACCGAACAGTACGAGTTCTTGGATAAGGAACCGAGGGTATAGAACGGGACATAATGTAGAGATCACGACGGAATCGTCTCCATATTCGTCGCAAACCTGCGTCTATCCATAGCGCCGGTGCAATGTCCGCAAAAACTACCCCCATGCCTGTCCATACCAATACCAGAACCAACCTCGTTAAGCTCTCCGTGACAAGGAAGTCGATGAACAGGCGGACGCCATAGGCAACGTATGGATCAAATGAAGTCGGCATTTTTCGGAGAAAGTGCTGCATGACGACCCCCTCCCACAATCCGACCAAAGTTCCAGTGACCTTCAGATCATGGTGGCTTACGGTGTCAATAACGAAACGAAGACCAAGACCGAAACCAATTGCACAAAGGTTGTCCATGAGGGATGCGACTTGAGGATTGATACCCAGCGCCGTCGAGCGGATCGAAAAATATGAGGACACGATGCTCATGATTGAGAGGCGGTGTGATGAGACCGAGTGTTCAGCTACATATAGTTCAACCTTTTTGCCACGCTCTTGTTCGGCTAAATGTCATTGTGAACATTCTCTAATCACAACAAAAACAGGGATGCCGTGTTCTTCAGCTCCCTACTAATACGCACCTGTCACTCTTATGGACCCCTCCGAGCATGTTTTCTCAATGTTTTCTCGCAGTTTTCGCAGTCGAATTCAATGGGTCCGTGTTCTGAGTCTCGTACCCCTGCTTATGCTGCAATGAGAGCTGGGCAGGTGTGGCACTCGACTGAACGCGAGCATATTCTAGATCCCTGCAGTCAGTTTTTTTTAGACCGGGCCTTGACTGGCCTAGACTCGTAACCTCTCCCTCGTAGGGATCAGTCACAGGTCCACACTGGCCCAAGGCTGGTCGGCATGCTCTTCCTGTTTGCGGCCGTTGGGCTGATTGAGCTTACCGCCAGCTTAACCGTAACAGTCAATTAGAGCATCCTCATATTAATGTCACCCTTGGCACAACGCTGCTACACATTATCTCAACATGTACTCCTTCATCTGGTTTCTGCGGCCGAGCCCTCCTCGAACCTCACTGCGGTGGGGATGTCATCCGTGTTACTTATGCTCTTTGGTCTCCTTTGTTCCAGACTGAGGAGACTGTTTATAGCTGTATGAAACTGTAGGGGTCACAGTGTATGGAATTTGCCTTAATGTGGGTTTCCAAATTCTTACGACCTATCCCTTGCTGCCATATAGTGACACTGCCTTCTTATTCTATTCTATTCAGTTGTCTTTCGGTTACTGCATTCTCCACAGCCCTTGGAAGTTTCCCTCAAAGTTCCCCTTGTTCTCTACTCCATCATTTCTAAGGAGGCAAATTGATCTATGTCTAACTAGCTTGACCGTGCAATGGCCATGATACGAATTTCAGGACCGCGCTGCTAATCCGTGTACGAATCACTATGCTCTCGCCCCCGTTCCACATATATATAGCCTGCTACCCATATGTACTAATAAACTCTGACCTTCCGATCTAAAGCCTGTCCCCCCCCCCCGCCTATTGGATGTCTGCCTGTTGCAATCAGAAACTGAACTTACCAGTTAATCTCCATGCATAATAATCACATGGATGCTACATGACGATGTGAAGATGGCCCCTCAGGAGGGTTTCCAGAAAGAGGGTCAATAACCTGTTTCCAGATCTCGGCCTTGTTGCGAAAGTCATCAAATTGTCGCCTCAGACCCCCTGTGCTCAGCAAAAGTATCATCCAGCTCCACAAATTCCGGTTCAGTGAGCTGGCAGGATGGTGTCAGCAGCAATGACCATGTAGCTGCCCAGAACAACAATCAGCCCACCTTCCAAAGATTAAGGGTGTCGGCATCAAATTTCGCAAGTGCATGCACCTTCACCTTTATCGCATTCTTTAGGTTGCCCACTAATATTATTTTGCTCACTCTGATGTCAACCAGGGTCCAGGAAGAGGCCACTGGACCTCCCAAGAGCCCAACAGAAGAGCTTGAACTCATCATCTGAACCAATAATTGTTGTATAATTGCTGCTGATTGTGTACTGCTCTTGAATAGATCAGACAGATTGGAATCTTGTGACCAAGTTGAAGTAATTGTGGCTAATGGAGCTGTAGCAAGTTGAAAGCCAGTAGTGCATGGAGGCATGCAGTGAAAACAGATACTACGTATACAAGCCTGAGAGACCGTGCAGTGAGATACAACAGCACGTGTCCAGTGAGATGTTCATGAACTCTGTCAATGAGAATTATGTAAACAAGAACCAACGAGGGGCCATGCTGTTTTCTGCTAGAGATGAAAGTTGTGCCCATCTTTCTGCGCTATGATTTCTGCCCCTTATGCAAGTCATGATTTATTGAACTCCATTCGGGAAACATGAAATATGAATTAACCAGCTAAAAGCTATGGCAACACCAATCACTAGCACAACTTCATCTTATCTTGTGCTCAAAATCCCGAACAACAAACATTTTATTCTAATCCTAATGCAGTAGGATAACCACAGCAAGGGAAGAGTATATTATACACTCTATGTATGATGTTTTAGCCCAGGACAAGCCTTCTCTACATGCTCGTCGCCAGGGAGTCGGGAAGACGGCCCCGATGACCCGTTCCGACTATCTCACAAAACCATCATGCACCAATCACCTGACAGCGACATACATTCAAAACGACAGCCCAGGACAGCCCCACCTGAAGATTTACCGACATTGTGAGCCCTGAATTGTCACGGATGATATTGTACCCTATGGTTATTACGGAAAATCAGCCGGATCAACAACTTCGACCAATGTGCAATTTCTCGGAAGGGCCTATCATTTTGACAGCCCATATCATGTCGATAGACCCCTGCACCACAGCTCTGTTAGAACCAAACAAACAACTAAACAGTGATGGAACGCCGTGCCGAGCCCTACGAAGCGAGCGACGACTTTGCCACCGCATTCGGCTCGTCGGCATGTAGAGTTCCGTCAGTGATAGAACCAAACAACATCTAAATAGAGGCTGTCGTGATGGGGCCCATCGACATGATATCGGCTGGATAGTCTCGTTCCCATCCGTTGAGGTGCGCGGCCCGTTTGCGGGGCGGAGATTCAAAATACACTGCAGAGACTACACCTCAACGTCTGGTGCATTTTGTATAGAGGAACCCTTGATCGTGTCACATAGTCACAAAAATAACACTTTGATATACCGCGTTTACGCCATGTCTCCTTGTGTTCGGGCCCAGTTTACCTCTTCTGTCTGTAATCTCTCATGTCACTGGCAGTGATGACGCACAACTCTACTTCTGATCATGATGCGGCAAAGGTGCGTTCCGAAACACTTCTTCAAAAGGCTCGCGACGCGGCAGAAAAAAAAAGCAACTATGACTCTGA